>PVHP010050462.1:0-11803 GCA_004024765.1 Zapus hudsonius
TTCTAAACTGTTTTAAAGAAAACTGAATGAAAATATCTGTCAGGTTGTCCTATGACCCTCTGCCCTGTCCTCCTGGTTCCCTCTCCCCACCAAACCCCACGGGCTGCAGCGGGGTGTGGGGCTGGCTTGATAGGGTTTTTTACTTCAATCTTTCTTCAGGGGAGCCAGACATGAACTACCCATTGCTATCGATTTCTTCTCTCGAATAAATGAATTGATGGTATTTAGCCAGTTTTATAGACTTCCTCCAGGCCTCTGGGAACCCAGACTTTTTTTATCACAGCCGGCCCCAGGCAGTGGGGAAGGCTACTGCTACCTTGCCAAGCCTGATTATACTTTGTAATCATTTTCTATTTGTGCAAACTCTGTAAATATATGTTTAAAAATGTAATATTTTGTACAAGACACACTGGAGAACAAAGGGAACTCAAGTTTTTTTCCACACTTCACGTGTAAATCCAAGTTCATCCCATAGAGCGGGACTGCCATTCCTGGCTGTTCCTCCAGGGGCTCCTGCCGCTTCCTACACACGAGATTGGGGGGGGGGCTGTTATTTGGGGATTTTCTTTTTTGCTGTACACATTTATTTTTAAATAATGAATTACCTTGCAGTGGTGTGTTTGATTCTTTTATAGACTGGCTTCAGCATTGTGCAATTTAAGAATAAGTAACTTAAGCAACTTGGACTTACATAAATCATGAATTGTAAAAAAAAAAAAAGATAATCCCTGACAGACATACACAGAAGCTAACCCAATATACATAATCCCTCACAGGTGATCCTAGGTCCTATCAAGTTGACACTAGCACAGTAACCATAAAATGTTATGCAATATAGCAGTAAAATGAAGGAGGTATAGCTACATAGGTTCTTATGAATAAATCTTAAAACACAATGTTGACTAGAAGAAAAAACAAACCCTTGAAGGACACAAAGAATACTAATACATATAAAGCTTGAAAACATGTCTATGGGTGATACAGCGATGGTCTCTTGTTGTTTGATTCATGATTTTATGATGGTGTGAAAGTGATACACATTCAGTAGCAACCATACTTTAAGCTTTGACTTTTGGTCTTTTTTCCAGGCTAGTGAAACATGATCTGATCCTTGCTTACAATGATATATAGCTGCAGCAAGGTACAACTTCTAGTCAGTCTTCTGATGACAGAGGAAACTACACATGCTGTGCTATTAAATTGTGATATGAGCAGGTTAGGTTATTAAATGAAATTTCAATTAAAATATTTTCTATCTTACTGTTGTTTCTTGTTTGTGCTTTGGGGTTTTGTAAGGTTGGGAATGGGGTGTTGTTTCTTTGTTTTGAAACAGTCTCTATGTAGACCAGACTGGCCAGGAAATCATTATGTGTCCTGGGATGGACTTGAACTCAATTCTCCTGCCTTATCCTCCCAAGTGTTAAGATTGCAAACATGTACCACTGTACCTGGCTTCAACTTTATTTCAAAGCTTGAAGTTCTTTGTTCATTTTTTAAACTTCTTATTGATAGCTTTCATAATCATAGACCATAAACCATTATGATTCCCTCCCCACCCTCCTCCATATCTCTTCTCCCTCTCAGTTACTCTGTTTTGTTTCGGTGTCCATCCTTTGCTCCCAATAAATGTAGGTATTATCAGGCACTGTGAAGTCATGAATATCAAGGTCATTTTGTGTCTGGAAGTTTGCATTGTAAGCAGTCCTACCCTTCCTTTGGCTCTTACAATCTTTCCTCCACCTCTTCTTCCACAATAGACCCTGAGCCTCAGGACTTGTGATAGAGATGTCCCAGTGCTGAACACTCCACTGTCATTTCTTCTCAGCACTATGGTGTCTTTTGTGTTATCCCAGTGGTCACCACCATCTGAAAAAAAAGAAGCTTCTCTAGACAAGAGTGGGAGTATCATTTATTATATAGGTATACTCATTTTAAAAAATGCTTATAAGGCAGTTTGGTGGGCACAAATATATGCATTTAGGCAGACAACAGCAGGTGCTGCTACCCTAGGGCTCATGACCACCCCCACCATAGGCTTTTGACTAAGTCTTCAATAGTAGGAATGCTTTCCCTCCAGTCCATTGGAGAGCAATTTGTTTCCCCACAATAGACATACCACTATTGCCCCAGTTGGCACATCTGGCCTGGCTGGCCAGTTTTAAGGCTTGCAAGGTCCACTGCTGTTCACCACCATTGATGACTTCTTTCTCCCATACAGCTGCATGCAACCATAGGTTTCTCCAGCTTTCTGTAAGTTGGTTAACAGGGAGAAGGTTTCCAGCTCAGCTCCAGCTTGATTTCTCAATGACCTGTAGCAGAAGTATATGTGGTCTTCAGCAGTAGGGTCTTATCATCTCATTCTGGTGGGCAACCAAGAGCCTTGGTAATAGCCTGTAATGTTTTGGGGACATTGGGAACCTCCCTGGACAAAAAATCACTGGAAGGTATCCCACCCCTGGCACTAAATTATTTTTAGTAGCAATCTATGTCTACTAGGTGTACCATTATATGAGGGGGAACATGCAGTGTTTGGCTTTCTGGGCCTGCATTACCTCTCTTAGTATGCTTTTCCAGTTCCATCAATTTCCCTGCAAATTTCATAATTTCATTTTTCTTTACAATGAATAATGCTCTATTATATAAATGAACTATATCTTCATTATCCATTCATCAGTTGAGGGCATCTAGGCTAGTTCCATTTCCTAGCAATGGCATTTTTCACTGAAATAAAAACAATCCTAAAATTCATTTGGAATCACAAAAATCCTCAAATAGACAAAACAATTGTAGGAGACAAAAACAATGCTGGCAATATCACCATACCTGGTTTTAAGATACATAACAGAGCCATAGTAACAAAAACAGCATGGTACTGGCACAAAATCTGACATATAGATCAATGGAACAGAATAGATGACCCTGATGCAAATCTAGTTAGTTACAGATTTTTGACAAAAAAAAAAACATGTTCACTGGAGAAAAGACATTCTCTTTAATAAATGGTGCTGGGAAAACTAGATATCTATATATAGAAGAATGAAAATAGATCCTTATTTTTCTTCATGCACAAGAATCAAGTCCAAGTGGATCAAAGACCTCAATATCAGACATGAAACTCTGAAACTGCTAAAGGAAAAAGTAGGGGGAAAACTTCAACATATTGACATACACAATGACTTTCTGAACATAACGCCAGTTGCTCAGGAAGTAAAACCACTAATCAACAATTGGAACCTCACAAAATTAAAATACTTTTGTACAGCAAAAGATGCTGGAAACAGGGCAAACCCAATGGGAGAAAAATTTTGCCAATCATACATCTGACAGAGGATTAATATCCAGGATATACAAAGAATTGAAAAACTAAATAATAAGAAATCAAACAACCCAATCAAAAAATGAGCTGCAGAACTGAAGATAGAGTTCTCAAAAGAAGAAATACAAATGGCCTATACACATCTAAAAAATGTTCTACCTCCTTAGCAAGCAGGGAAATGCAAATTAAAACTACTCTGAGATTCCATCTCACTCCAGTCAGAATGGCTGCCATCAAGAAAACAAATTACAATAAATGCTGGCAAGGATGCCGAAAAATAGGAACCCTTCTACACTGCTGGTGGGAATGTAAACTGGTACAGCCATTGTGGAAAGCAGTGTGGAGGATCCTGAGACAGCTGAAAATAGATTTCCCATTATGACGCAGCTATCCCACTCCTTGGGATAAATCCTAATGACTCTAGTCACTACCCTAGAGATACTTGCTCTTCCATGTTCACTTTTTTTGACTCAGGTTTTCATTATGTATTTCACACTAGCCTGGAACTCACAATCTTCCTGCCTGAGCTTCCTTGGTGTTGGGTTTACAGGAATGAACCATCAGTCCTGACTGATGTTTTCAATTTAAAATTGCTCAAATCAAATTAAATTGAAAACCACTCATAAAAACTATTAATACTAAACCAGGCATGGTAGCACACACCTTTAATCCTAGCACTCAGGAGGCAGAGGTAGGAGGATCACTATGAGTTTGAGGCCACACTGAGAGACTACATAGTGAATTCCAGGTCAGCCTGAGCTAAAGTGAGACCCTACCTCAATAAAAGGTATTAATACTAAATTCATAATGGTGGTGGCTTTTGGGAAGAGAAAGGATAGCACCAGGATTATGAAATGTTTTAAATTGATACATAATATTTTGTTTCTTTTTAAAAATATTTTTATTTATTTGCAAGGAGAAAGAGACAGAGAGAGAGAGGAGAGGAGAGAGAGAGAGAGAGAGAGAGAGAGAGAGAGAGAGAGAGAGAGAGAGAGAGAGAGAGAGAGAGAGAGAGAATGGGCACTCCAGGGCCTCCAAATGCATGCACCACTTTGTGCTTCTGTCTTTACATGGGATGGGCACTGCGGAATTGAAGTATGGTTGTTAGGTTTTGCAGGTGAGTGCCTTAAATGCTGGAGCCATCTTTGCAGCCCTCTTTAATTATTTTTTTCTTTGTCTTGATTATCCATCATTACATACATTTTATGAGCAAATCTTATGATGGTAGCCCCATTACACTCCTCCCTGACCCCATACCACTGGGGACTCTCTTTGTGGGCATAATGGGTCAGTCCCTCAGTTTGGGGGTTATAAATAGCACAACAAGTAACTAGTATCTCCCTCCCCTTTGTGTGTTGTTGCTAAGGGGGACAATATCTCTGGATATTCCCCCCTCACCATGGCTCTTAAAACCTTTCCACCCTCTCTTCCACTCAGTTCTGTAAGACATTGTAGGTGAATTTTAAGTCTGTTTTATTGTTGAAATCTTAAGTGTCTCTGGACTTCTGCTTTGGGTTGTGTTGGATATTGTTGGTGCCTGTCTCTGACTTGCTGTGATAATATCTCATGTTTATCATGACACTTTCTCAAAGGCTCCATTTGGGGCCTACACGATAGGCCTGGGGTGGTTCATCTCTTGCCAGATGTCAGCTATCATCCTGAGGTTTGTTGGTGGAGTTGAATTAACCATAGATATCTCACTGCCTTCTAAAAATACAAACAGAATCTCCATCAGAGAGTGAGATCAATATAGGTTAAATAAGACATACATTACTAATTTGGCATGGTTCTATTGGGTGCAGCCTCTCTGAAGTTCTCTTGTAGTGGGATGTTCCCCTTGGAGCCCATGTATGAAATGTATGCAGCAAAATAATAAAATTTAAAGTATCTAAGTGGTAGGTATACCTATGTAATTTACTGAGATTATGGAATATTTTACAGTGAAAGCTGATAATAATAAAAGCAAAGACACCAAAAGGGAAAATGTTAATCTGGCTGCATTGTGTAAAGCACATGAAAAGCAGTAACAAGAGGAATACACTAAGGCATGTGCAAACTCTAGGGGACATCACTGGATGATTTAACCAATGTAGCGTCTACAGGAAAATATGGTGATAACAACATGAGATTCACTTATTCCTTCAGATTCAGGAGTAACTGGGGCATTACAGGTACTCCTTGTATACCAGGATGAATAAATTAGATCCATCTCTACCTAAAAAGAGCAGACATTCTACTAGGCATTACTGAATGAAACTTGATAAGTTTTAACAACTGATGGGATATAAGAAACAAGGGAAGGGATTCAGAAATGTCTATGGCTTAAATCTGAGAAGGAAATGAAATAAAACTTCATGAGTTTTCTAACTCATTCAAGAAGAAGTTTGGGAAATCTGTGTGGGAATGGTTTTTAATTGTGTTTGGTAAGAACATAAAACTAGATTAGGCTCAGTTTATGGATATGGGCCCACTAAGCAGAGATTCTACATTTAATAATGCTGCTCACACAGCTGGTAAGAGATTATTAGATTGGTTGGCTGAACTATGGGTCAAAACATGGCCTATTATGAATGAGCTGTAGCTGCCTAATATCTTGCTTAATGTTGATGAAGGGACTCAAAGGTCCAGGGAAATTAGAATGCCTGAGTGGAGTTGTCTTATAAAATCTAATCCCCTAAAATGGGAGAGTCAAAAAGATATGTCCTTCACTAAGACCATAAGAAACATTTATTTATAAGGAGCACTAGCATACTTGAAGATCTCAGTCTTTACTCTTCTCTATAATGCAGACCTTACAGTGGGATCCATACTTGCTGAATTAAGATGGTTTATACGCAATGGGTACAACTGGATCCCAGAGTAACAAGAGCCAAGTATCAGTACTGAATCACCAAAGTCAAGGTGAGTATACTTACTGTAATGTATGGGCAAAGCAGTGTTTATAATGGTCTGACTTGTAGACCACTGGTAGACCTTTGGCACTGGCTAATTAATTATGGTGTTCCTAGAAGTGAAATAGGTAGGAAACATTCCAATTTCTTGCTTGGTCTGTATTAAATAGAAAAGTTCTAGATCAGCCGGGTGTGGTGGCGCATGCCTTTAATCCCAGCACTCAGGAGGCAGAGGTAGGAGGATTGCCTTGAGTTCAAGGTCACTCTGAGACTACATAGTGAATTCCAGGTCAGCCTGGGCTTGAGCGAGACCCTACCTCGTAAAAAAACAAAAAAAAAAAAAAAGAAAGAAAGAGAAAAGTTCTAGAACAAATGTATGAAAGTCTACTCTGAATCATAGCAACAAATTTGAGCCAGTTTATGGACCCAGAACTCTTACTGAATGGGAGCCCAAGTTCCCTTGAGGAAGGACACTGTTAAAAATCTATAAATTTTTGATATTAATCTTTTTCCATCCTTTCCTGAAGGGACATATGACCTTTTATTAGTGTAAGTGTACATTTAGGAGAAGAAAGCAATCAAAATTTTCAGGGCATACTAGACACTGATTCTGAAGTGACATTGATTACAGGAGATCCAAAACAGCATTGTGGTACTCCAATTAAAGTAGAGTCTTATGGATGTCTAGTGATAAATGGAGTTTCAGGGAATGTCTAAATCATGATGGGTCCAGTTTGTGCCCAAACTCACTTTTTGGTTATTTCCCCAGTCTCTGATTGAACACTTGGGATAGATTTATTTAGAAGTTGGCAAAATCCCCACATTTATTTCCTGACCTCTGTAGTGAGGGCTATTATGGTTAGAAAGGCCAAAATAAAGCCATTAGAGCTGCTCTACCAGGAAAAATAGTGAATCAAAAAGACTATTACATCTCTGGATGGTTTACAAAAATAGTACCACTACCAAAGTCGTGAAAGATGCAGAGGTGGCTTTTTCAATAGATGGACAAATCAAGGAGAATGACATATTATTGGAAACTTAATCAACTTTTGACTCCAGTTGTAGATGCTCTATGAGATGTGGTTTCTTTCCTTAACAGATTAATTCATCTCCTGGTATCTGGTATACAGCTATTGAAATTAGAAATGCTTTCTTCTCCATAACTGTCCATAAGGACCACTATAAGCAATTTCCTCTCAGTTGGCAAGGCCAACAGCAGCCCTTTAATGTTTTACTTCATGATTATATTAATTATCTAGCCCTGTATCATAACATTGTTCACAGGGGCCTTGATCCGCTGTCCCTTCCATAAGGTATTAGTTTGGTCCATTATATTGATGTTATGTTTTGTACATTGAACCAAGTTATCAGGAGGTAAAAGACACTCTGGAGTTTCTAGTACAGTATATGTGCTTAGAAGATGGGAAATAATCTACCCAAGATTCAAGGACTTTCTACCTCAGTAAAATTTCTAGAAATTCAGTAACATCAGACATGGAAGGATAGTCATTCTAAGGTGAAAGATAAGTTGTCCACCTGGCCCCTGCTATCACTTAGAAGCACAATGCCTAGTGGGCCCATTTGGATTTTAGAGACAGGACATTATTCATGTGAGTATATTAAGGCTCATATACCAAGTGAAAAAGCTGCTAGTTTTGAGTAGGGCTCAGAAGAAGACAAAGGCCTATTCTCACCTGCTTTCTCCCTTTGAGAAACAGCTCTTGGACTCCACAGACACTTGTGACAAGTAGTCACAGCATATCTTGCAGAAAACTAGATGGCATGAACCACATACACAAAGGAAGTATCAGTAGGGCATGGATAGCCTCTACTACCCTTGGACTTTTCTAAATTGCAGACTATCATCTGCATTACAGTTTCAGTGATGTTTTATATTCATTTGTAACTGCTCCAACTAGAAATTCATGTGTATCACTTTCATTTTCTGTGTTTCTGTCCTTGTTCCCATAGATTTCTATCATCTTTTTCCTTATCTACTAGCTAAGGGTGGAGAGGCAAATTGAATGAGTCTTCCATTGTGGTAGAAGAAATTTAACAAAGAATCCAGACCCAGGTGATACTCTAAAGCACAAATTTCCATTGTGTAAGCCTTTACCTGGGAGACTACCCAATCCTGAGTCTCCTCCCTATTCTTAGAGCAGCCATAGGCACAAACACCCCTAAACCAACAGCTTTCTGGACTATACCTGTATTTACTTATCACTGACTGATTGCTAAGGAATTTTCTCTGTGTGTCCTGAAATCATATAACCTCAGGAACTTGTTACCCACCAATAGTGTAAAGAATTCAAGAGTTCCAGGTCAAGATGGCAGACTAGCAGCCACATCAGGACCCACTGGAATAAGGTTTTGGATTCCAGCCAAGATCCATGCCACAGATCCATGTTGTGGCCCCAAAGTAACGAGAACGGTGGACAACCCAATTCCATCAACAGGACCTGAGATGATGGTGGACATGCAAGCAGGAGACAAACCACTCCTAACTCACCACCTAGAGCCCTAACAAAACCTTTAAGGAAGTGGCAAGATGTGCAAAAGTGCTACTTCCACAGCAAGTCAGATAACCTACTAAAGGATAATGGCGATAGTCACCGAGGGTGCCCAAAATAGTCCAAAACAGAAATTCAGAGACTCTTAAGAGCTCAATAATAAAGCAAAGTTATAACTCACCAAAACTCAAGAAACCTTGTAGAAGAGGGGACAGGATGGCAAGATTGTAAGAGCCATGTTTGGGGAGCATACCCAGAGAAATTCTCCCCCCACAACAACAACAGTAACAACAACACCACACACAAAAAAACAGGCTAGAGCTCATACAATTAATAATCCCCCATCCCGTGGTCCATTCCAGCAGCCCCAATGAGGAGGGTTCTCAGGAGGAAAATGGGGAATGGGGGCACCTACACAAGACTTGTTCATACTGTGTGTCTAATTATTAACAACAAATAAATTTTCAAAAAAAAAGAACTCAAAGTGATGTCAGACTGCCTGCCATACTGTCTATAAAACCCCTAAACCATCAGAAGTCAGTACTAAGGCTTTGGAAGTTATTCCCCTGAATCCATGTAAGCATGAATAAACATTGTGGTTTTTCACTCTATCTCTGGTGCCATGTCTGTGTGACTCAGTTTCCCATAACACCTCTGTGTATTTCATTTTGTAGATACACAGAATGTTTCAAAAGGTCTTCCAAATAAACTCACATATACCACATCTTATGGTCTTCATCTCACAAAATAAGAATCAGTTGAGTTGGCTTTGGCTCTGACAGTCACTTAGTAGAACCCAGAGAAAATTAAAAGGAAGATATGGTAGATAATCTGATGCCACATTCTGATCCTCTGTTTATACCTGAGGCATGCATTTCCCCAGCTGCTAGGAGAGTTGGCTGCTTTTGATTCACAGCCAAGTCCCTCCCCTGGCCCTTTCCTTAGGTGATAATTGCTTTCTCACCAAAGATCATTCATTCCTTAGGTATAATTCACATCTGATTTGTTGGTGATTGAGGGAGCAAAGAGTGTTAATACAAAGACCCAGTCCATCTTCTTCAGGTAATGACAATACTGTAGGGTCATCCAAGCTTTCAAATTTGCCATGGAATTGGGTACAACATCCTACTCTGACTGAACCATAGTTTTATTCCTCCTTCTGCTCAATATTGCTTCCCTCACTCTTTCACAAGGCTATTCCTAGAGAATTTCCTAATAAAGAACCTGTATACTGATCTCAGAGTATCAAAATTTATTTCTCAATTTGTGACAGAAAGGACCTCATAACTTTTTCATGTTTTAGTGTTCTAATTTAGCTAAAGTTGAGCAAAATTAAGGAACAATCTCCAAGATCATTTATATTTTTGACACCTGTAGCAAGTTTAGGGTCCCAAAGACCAACCTCAGATTTTAAAATTGGTTAATATGATTCACAGTGTTCACACTATAAAAGCTAGTTATACTTAATTATTGATTACCATGAACACATCCACTTTAGAATAAGGTAAGGAAAGAGGAAATGCATGAGGTAGATCCAGGAAAATGTCACACACAAAGCTTCATTTTTCACCCAGTAGAATCCTAGACAGCATTACATTCCTAACAAAAGGGCTTGACAATACACATAAAATACTTCCAGTCAGGGAAACTCATCTGAGCATAAGTGTCCAGAGTTTTTAGTGGGGATTAGTCACATAAACCTGGTTATTCAACAACATGACTGATCTTAGGTTACAGTCCTTCAAGGTTTCAAAAGGACTACTCAAACCAAAGATCTAAGAATAAGTCACATTATTAAACATCGGTTCTTCTCTAAAAATCCGAGACAATCAAAAACATTGATGGTTAATATCTAGTTGTCAATTTGACTGAATTTAGAACCTCATGGAAACAAATCTCTGGTCCTATTTGTGAGGAATTTTCTAGATTAGATTCGTTGAGGAGGGAAAGACCCATCATAGATGTGGACAGCACTATGCCATGGGCTGTGTTCCTGAAATGTATAAAAAGGTGAAAGCTAGGTGAGCATTCAGTATTTGTCACTCTCTATACTTCCTCCATACTGATGTTTCAATGTGACTCTTTTTTCCTGATTCTGCCATGTTCTCCCCACCATGATACACTTCCCCTCAAAACTGTAAGCTGAAAATAACCCCTTTTTTCCCCTTAAGTTGCTTCTGGTCAGGTATTTTGTTCCAGAAACAAGAAAGTAACTGATATAGACATGTTTTTTAATTTATTGCACACTCCCAATTTGTTTCTCTTTGCAATTTTCATTGTGTATGTTTATAGTATATGGTACTTTGTTATATAAGGATGTTTTCATACCAGTATATATTGAATGTTGAGCAAATTTCCCTCTAGTATCCCCTATCTTTCTCTTCTTCATCTCTCATCCTTTTTATTATTCCCCTAGTTTCACTTTTACTTTCATGTCATATATACATACATATATGATTTTATGTATCTACATAAAATCTAGGAATTATAAAAGAGAGAAAACACAGTATTTATCCTTCTAAGACTGATTTAACTTGCTTAATATGATTATCTCCAGTTGTGTCAATATTCCTGGAAATAATATAATGCCATTTTTATAGTGTGGTAAGTGTGGTCCAAAAGTGTGTGAAAGGGCTGGCCAAAAGGATGTTCAGTCGACTTCTAGGACTATACTTCAGGTTACCCAGAAATCAACTTTATGTAACTTCCCACATGATTGTGGTGTGGTCACATTATGTAACTCTGAACTTGGCCATTGGCCATCTTTGTTAGGATCAATACAAAAAGTACCTCATACAGCATGCCAAATTCACTATTGCTCTCTGTCATAGTCAGGTACACACAGCTGGGATGAATCTCCAAACCAGGCACAATTTGGGAAGGAAACTATTTTTTTTAATATATATTTATTGTCCATAATGTGTTACATTATTTAGTGGGCAAACCATGCGTTGTTATCCCGAATTCCCAATTCCCCCCCTCCCCATCCCTGATCAGTTGTATATCCTCCTCTGTGGGCTGTCTGTATTAGTCCTTGTGGCAAGGTATCCTGTATATCTTAGTACTCATCCCAGTCTTCCTGGCCC
>PVHP010050463.1:0-11803 GCA_004024765.1 Zapus hudsonius
CCAGCACTAGGGGGTGTGGTGGAGCTCTCCTTTAATCCCAGCACTAGGGGGCATGGTGGAGCTCTCCTTTAATCCCAGCACTCTGGAGGCAAAGGCAGGAGGATTACTGTGAGTTTGAGGCCAGCCTGAGACTACATAGTGAATTCCAGGTTAGCCTGGGCTAGAAACACACACACACACACACACACCCAATTCACAGTGCACATATTCTGTGCCATGTTGGCCTCATTGTTACAATGAATCCTTGTCATTCACATGTTTCCCTGAGGGACACTGACCTCTCATCCCCTGTGGACCGAGTTCCCATGGCTCTGTGAAGTGGAGCTCTGCCCAAGCCCCCAGGTGCCCCAACCCACACCATCATGGAGGTAGAGATGGTGTGCCTACCTTGAACCCGGGTTTGCGCCCTCTCTTCTTGGGGATCTTCACTGCTGGCAGCGAAGCGGTAGGAGCAGAGTAAAGGTTATGAACCGTCATCTTCACAGGCGCAGAGTGAAGTGGGGGTCGGCCTCTCTTCCTCCCTGGGACCCTCTGTGTCTGCATCTCAGCTGGTGCCAGTCTTACAGAAGGACGTGGCCAATCCCACGGGGTCAAGAGTGCTAGGAAGAAGTTCAGACACACAGAAAACAAAAACAGAAGTGTTTGTTTTGTATACAAGGCAATCAGGGGTCTAATTCCAAGATGTGGACATGTCTACCATTTTCACGAGGGGCATTGACTGTGCCCATAGGCCCCTGGGGATTCGCTGGCTTCCTGGTGTAACATGGGGAGAGTGAATTTTCAGAGGCTGTAGTAAAGGAGGGCAGATACTGGCTAGGAAGGGAAGACAAGAGATTTCTGGTTCCAAACACAAATCAGTGTCACCAGCAACAGGATGACTTTGTTTCTCAGTCCAACCTTTAACTATCATAATGGCATTACAACAGTATCTTAATAATATGTGTAACAATTATACAATTATGATACTTAACATTAATACGCAAAATGGTATAATATGCTACATAAGTAGATGTTGCATTAAGAAGTTAATACGGGGCTGGAGAGATGGCTCAGCGGTTAAGGCACTTACCTCCAGTGCCTAAGGCCCTGGGTTCAATTCCCCAGGACCCACATAAGTGACTGGAGGCCCTGGTGCTTGAAAATAAATAAAATATTTTTAAAAAGAAGTTAATACGATAGCATTAAATAAAATCATTCTCTTATATTTATTCTTATCCCTTGGCTGGGTTATAAATTGTCATGATGTCTTTCTCCCTGGAAAGAAATCTAAGAGTACAAATCCAGTGCATTAAAGCCAGTGGTGGGGCTTGAGAGATGGCTTAGCAGTTAAGGCGTTTGTTTGCCTGCAAAGCCTAAAGCCAGATGCACTAAGTGTCGCATGCACCCAGTTCGTTGGCTGCTGGAGTCCCAGGGGTGCCCATTTCTCTTCTCTCTATCAATCTCCACTTGCAAGTTACTGAATAAAAATGTTTATTTTCTTTACTTTCTTATATTTGATTTATTTTTTATTTGAGAGAGAGTGAGAGAGAGGAAGAGGCAGATAGAATGGGTACACCAGGGCCTCCAGCCACTGCAAACGAATTCCAGACACATGCGCCACCTTGTGCATCTGGCTTAATGTGGGTCCTGGGGAATCAAATTTCTGCTTTGCAGGCAAATGCCTTAACCACTAAGCCATCTCTCCAGCCATATATATATGGCTTTTAATATGTATATACATGTATATATATATATATATTAAAAGCCAATGGTCCCCTTTAGTCAAAAGGTGGACAGAAGGCCTGGAGAGATGGCTCAGCGATTGAGGCACTTGCCTCCAGTGACTAAGGCCCTGGTTCAATTCCCCAGGACCCACATAAGCCAGACCCACAAGGCGGTGGCCCTGGTACACACACTCTCTCTCTCTCTCTCTCTCTCTCTCTCTCTCGCTCGCTCGCTCGCTCGCTCTCTTTCTATCTCTATATTTCTCTGCTTGAAAATGAATAAATAAAATATTTTTTAAAATGTGGACAGAAGTTTACACACAAAGACATTTGTTTTAACATTATTTAGATTTGCAAAAATAAAATAGATACAACCCAACTAACAAGCTTTAAAGGAATAGTTCCTGTGCCTACAGAATAACAGTGAACTAGTTTTAAACTGTTGGCAAAACTCTTTGCATAATATGCCATTGAGTGAAAGAACACACATTGTTCATAAAAATGATTTCAGGCTGGAGAGCCGGGTCAGCGGTTACAGGCACTTCCTGGGCAAGCATGAGGGCCTGAGAAACCACTTGAGTTTGATGTCCAGGACCCACATACACCTCTGGGCATGACCACACAGGTCTGTACCACAATCCTGCAGGGTTGCATAGCTAAGAATTGCCAGAACTCAAGGAAAACACACACACACACACACACACACACACACACACACACACACACACCTTTTTGGTAGGGTCTCACTCTACCCCAGGCTGACCTGGCTCTCACTCTGTAGTCCCAGGTACCAGGCTGGCCTCAAACTCATGTGATCCTCTTATCTCTGTCTCCAAAGTTCTGGGATTAAAGGTGTGTGCCACCATGCCTGGCAATGTTTTAAAAAAATTTTTTATTTATTTGCAAGCAGAGAGATAATGAGAGGGCAGGGCCTCCTGCCACTGCAAATGAACTTCAGACACGTGTGTGACTTTGTGCATCTAGCTTTATGTGTGTACTGAGGAAATGAACCCTGGGCTGTCAGGTTTTGCAAGCAAATGCCTTTAGCAACTAAGCCATCTCCCAGACCCTTAAAATTGGATTTTAAAAATACTTATCTAGTAATAAAATTATCTTTTTTTATCCGAGTTTTATTTAACAGCTCTCACAAACTGGGTGTGGTGATACATGCCTTTAATCCCAGCACTTTGGGAGGAAGAGGTAGGAGGATGGCTGTGAGTTCGAGGCCAGCCTAAGACTACAGAGTGAATTCCAGGTCAGCCTGGGCTAGAGTGAGACCCTACCTTGAAAAGTTTCCCCCACCACCACACACACAAAAAAATCTGTGGTTAAGGGCTCTAACAGATTCCATCTGTCTTGCTGCATTCCAAAGCTGAGAGTCTTTCTTATCTTTAATATTGGATTTGTCTACTTATTTAAGAGTGACTATGGGCATGCCAGGGCCTCCTGCTGTTGCAAACTCCAGACACATGTGCCACTTTGTGCATCTGGTTTGCATGGGTGCTGGGGAATCAAACCTAGGCCAGGGTACCTATACTTTTTGTGTTCATTCTTCCAAAGAGCCTGGGCTTGTTATTGAAAGTGAGTGCACATTACTAGTACATCCCCCAAACTCTAAAATTATCCTAAGGGGACACTTAGAAAATCTCCCATGAGTCAAATCAATTCACTCATTATTAGAGCATGTAACTTGGGTGCTGATTCCCTGGGAACCTGTTCCTGATTAGCACGCGCATGTGTAATCAGCCAGGTGTGGTGGGTTGAGGAACTGTTGAGGTTGGGGGCTCTGGCTTTCTACCAGACCCAGCAGTCTTCCCCAGGCCACCAGAACGGCTCCTTGTTGCTCCATTAGCATGAAAGCATTTATCGGACAGGATCCCCAGCACCCACAGAAAAATGCCTGCAATGGTGGTTCATGCCTGTGATTCCAGAGCTGGGAACCCCTGGGGCTCGCTGGATAGCTAGTCTGGTCAAATCAGTGAGCTCTAAGTTCAGGGAGAGACCCTGTCTCCAAGAACAAGGGAAGACACATGCTCGCTCACACACACACACACACACACACACACCCATGCACCCATGCACACACACCCATGCACATATAATGCACCCATGCACATATAACACACTCATGCACCCATGCAAATAGAATACACATACACCCATGTACACACACCCATGCATCCATGCACATATAACACCCATGCACCCATGCACAAATAACACACCCATGCACCCGTGCACATATAACACATACACCCATGTACACACACCCATGCAGCCATGCACATATAACACACCCATGCACACACACACCCCATGCACCCATGCACATATAACACATACATACACATGCAAAAAATGCCAGTTTATAAATTGAAAATAGTAGTACTATAGTCAACTGAAATACATTGATCATGAAAACAGTAATTTTGATACTCAAAAGTCTTAGAAATTAAAAAAGGAAAAAAAATTAAAAATTAATAAAGGTGGTCTTACACAAATTCTTCCCAGCTATAATTATAATTATTTAATATAATTGAAGGGTGAATAGCCTGGAACAACAGAGTGAATTCCAGGTCAGCCTGGGCTAGAGTGAGACCCTGCCTTGAAACCCCCCTAGAAAAAAATCTGTGGTTAAGAGCTCTCACTAACAAATTTCACGTGTCCTGCTGCCTTCCAACGCTGAGATTCTCCTTTATCTTTAATGTTGATTATTTTACTGACTTATTCATTTTATTTGAGAGAGAGTTTGAGTATGCTGGGACCTCCTGCCACTACAAACAAATTCCAGACACATGAGCCACTTTGTGCATCTGGCACTGGGGAATCAAACCCAGGCCACCAGGCTTTGCAAGCAAGAACCTTTAACCACTGAGCCATCTCTCCAGGCTTCGCTTACAGTTTTACTGTTTTACATACATACATATATATAAATATATATATATATATATATGTATATATATATATATATATATATATATATATATATATATATCATAGTGTTTTGGAAAGGGGGATCTTAGAGTATCTTTACTTTTGTGTTCATTTTTTCCAACGAGTGAAGTGTTAGTTATTTCAGTTGATTTTATTAAATATGGGAGAACTAATGTATATTTATTTTGTTCTATTAAGCACTGAAATATGTTTGTCTCTGTGTATCAACACAGAGAAAGGCAACCAAAGAAAGTGAATAGAAGAACTTGTCCTGGACAAACAGGAATTGACTTTGGAGCAGAAAGGATCGGTCAGCAGTGGTTTTCCCACATAATAGCTTTTTTTATAACTGTGTGTCCATTTTATGCATTTTTTTATTTGAGAGAGAAAGAGAGAATGGGCATCTGCCACTGCAAACAAACTCCAGATGCAGGCACTACTTTGTGCATCTGGCTGTACGCGGATACTGTGGAATTGATCCCAGATGTCAGGCTTTGCAAGCAAGCACCTTTAACTGCTGAGCCATCTCTCCAGCCCCACAATACTTTAAATTAAAAGAGATCCACCCAGCAGAGAGACATATGTGGGAAGACACTATTTGCCTGTCTTTAGACAAGTCCTTAACGACGTGGCAGAATGTCTTGGAAGAGAGGCTTCTTTGGGAATATCCTTTCTTTCCCGATTTTTCAAAGAACGGATGCTGCTCATTTCTGGCCAAAGCTGGAGACGTGCCTACAGGGGCCCTGGCTAAGAGAAGATCAATGTGTTCTGCTGTTGATGTGGTCAGAAGACTCCAGGGGAAGACAAAGGAGAGGAAATGCAAGACACTTGTTGACATGTGCATGGCCCTATGGAGGCAGACTGTCCCATGATTAATAAGGAAGATGCACGCGTGTAAATGCACATACATTCACACATGCCTGCAGGAGGCCTCCCCTTAGCCACGGTTTTGCTTTCTGGCGTTTTAATTTCCCATGGTTCACCCTGGTCTGAAGATACTGCTATAATGCAATGAGGAATTCGATTTTTGAGAGACCACAGCCACATGATTTTCATTACATTAGGTTATTTTTAGTGTCCTATTTTATTACTAGTTATGATTGTTGATATCTTATCACGCCCAATTTATAAATTAAACTATCATAGGTATGTACATAAGGAAAAACACAATATGTCTACTGTGCTGTCTGTGGTTTCAAACATCCACTGGGAGTCTTCAAATGTGTCCCTTTTGGAGAAACGGGAGATGACTGTGTATACTTACAGATATATAAAACGTCTCTGGAAGTGTTCCTAAAACGTTAGCAATTACAGCAATCGTCTCTTGCTGGGATAAGGTGGCTAACCTGGGGTCCTGGACAGAGAGAAAAAAAAGGGACTTTTTTTTCTAACTTTGAACATTATATGTATTCAAAGCGTAAAAACCACCATCTAAATGAGCGAGCAGCTCTAACATTGAAGCCTTTGCTTGAGCCGAACCAGCTGCCCTGGAGAGGAGGTAGGTGGGGTCGGGTGCTGGGAACCTTGACAAGATCTTGGCAAACCACTAGGCACCACGTGCATTTGCCCTGACCAGGAGGCCTGATAACCCCAGTGGTCCAGCTCACCAGACCACACCCATGTCAGTGGGCACCACTGCCGGATGCCATGGAAGGATCCTGAACTGGGCTCCTAGGCCAGACCCTGCTCTTTGCAGACTGCACAGGTTTCAGTTTCTGAACATTCCAGCAGCAAGGCTGACAGAGAGAGCTGGCAGACACCATGTTAGACTCACCCGCCCCTTGTTCACAGAGAGACCTTCAGTTTCCTGTATGGCTACCCACATACAGACCACTACCCCCCAGCCTTGGCGGGTATTCTGTGACCAAGGTCAAGAGGCAAGCTCTGTACCCTGAAAGGGACATCACTGGCCAAACTATTCTTTCTTCCCGGACTCATACCTTCAACTAGTCACCTACTAATTGCCAGGCAGCGTGCAGAGCACTGGAGAAGTGGACCCAGAATGACCCTGGCAGGAAGGGGAAGGGAGGCAGAGCACCCACAGTCACCCCCTCCCCATCATGTCCAGTGAGCCCTACTGACATGACAGCTGACCAGTCCACCACGTCTGTCATCAGCAAACAGCTTCTCTGTCTATCTCTCAGGGGTCACTGGGCTTGGAGCACTCGGGGCACACAAGGACAGAGTCGCTGGGAACCAGGCTTGTCATAAAGACTCTTTCTAGGGCTGAAGAGATGGCTTAGTGATTAAGGCATTTGCCTGCAATGCAGAAGGACCAGAGTTCGATTCCCCAGTGCCCATATACAGCCAGGTGCACAGGAGGGCGCATGTGTCTGCAGTTCATTTGCAGTGAACTCTCTCTGCCTGCCTCTCTCTCTCTCAAATAAATAAATAAAATAATAAAAAATATTTTTTTTTAAAAAAAAGACTCTTCCTAGAGCAAGTCCTTTCCTCAGAGAACTCTGCTGTTGGAAGACAGGGATCCTGCTTCCCTGGCCTTTATCCATGACTTAGGTCACATCTGTGTCCCCATGCAGTGGGCACTGTCCAAGGTCACAGTCACAGAGAGAGCCCAGCTCACATCACCAGCAAGCCAACAAACAGATGAGTGAAGTGATGACCCTCACAGTGTTCTGCCCAGAGCCTTCAGACAGACCAGGCCTACAAACCGAAGCAGATGAGAGCTGACAATACTCCTGGTCTGGGAGCCTTGCACGCACCCCGACAAGCCACCACCACACATCCCACATCTGGATTAGAAGAAAGCTCACGTGACCCGCTCAGGCCTGGCTTTCACTGCCTCCAGGGCCAATATGAGACTTCCACTTCTTGTGGGAAAAAAAAAAAAAAAAGGAAAAGTCAATAAAGGAAAACGGACCCCTTTGTCCTGTGCCCCCTCCCCAGGGCAGCAGTCAGCCCACTAGGTTTATGGGGGATTGTCCAGGCCAATCCTTTCTCAAGGTCTCCCAAGGCCCCAAGGCAGCAGCCAGGTCAGTTCTGAATAGCTTCCAGTTTACCTTATAAAAATCCATCCATATGAATATTCACTAACCACAGCAACACACAGTGAGGCATTCCAGCGACAAGCACGCAGACAGACCGGCACCCACAAGAACACACAGTCTCAGAGGAGCCCTGGGGAGATTTGGGGATAGTCTATGGGATGACCAAGGAGCCCCGAGGTCAGTGCAAAGACAGGGACCCCACCCAGCTCAGGATCCAATGAGCTAAGATCTCTCCAGCCTGTGACAAAGTCCACCCGGTATAGCAGAGAATCTAAGAACAACTGATGTTTAAAATTCCTGAGGAGAAGTAACATAACAGCACAAAGGAGCATATTTCATCCCAGTTCTCAAAACAGATTGATCCAGGATCCTGGCTCCAAAACAGATCCAGGCTGAGAATAACAACAATCAGTTACATAACTGATTATCCAGCAAGGTCCTAAGTCTTGTAAAAGAATGTGACCATCATTTATTCTGTGACGTTGAAGTCCTTCAAGTGTAAGGTGTAACCGAACTTGATTTACTTGAGAGCAGGGCAGGGAATTTGGATGAAAGTCAAAAGAACAGAGTAACCCCTGGGTGGTGTATTTTCGCACAGGATTTGACAGGAGGGTTTCTGGATTTCCCAAGGTTGCTTCTGGATCAGACAGTAACTTCTAGCAGAAAGGTGATAGTGTGGAAGAATCAGAACAAGTGAGACACTGCCCAGTTCCATGTTTGATGGCTAATGACAGCATGGGTCTGTGACAGTCTCTGGTGGCCCTCCCCGGCCCCAAGCCCTCACATTTTAGTTACAGTCTTCCTGGTGACACAGATGGAGATGGGGTTATCAAAGGAAAGGTCACTCACTCTGCAAGGGACAGTGTTACAAATCAGAGAGATTCAAAAATTTTAGACACGTAGATCAAATCAAAGGAAAATTTAAGGTGATAGATCATCCAACGTAGATCAGATCAAAGAAAACTTTAAGGCAATAGATCATCCAGAAATGTATCGTATAGGAGAGACTTGCTAGGAAAGGCTTCCTAGGTGGAAAAAAACGGGAATTTTAGTTAATAACCTTATATTATTGAAGGACTAGGGTTGGCCAGAGGGCCTCCATTTTGTTAACTGTTATGACTTCTCTGTAATCCCTTGTGTTAGAGTAAAATTAAAATTAAAGAAGAAAATCTCAAGGCAAGAGGGAGCTAATTATTAGTAAAAGGAAATAAAAAAAAAGTGAAATATCTACCCCAGAATGGTATGTTGGTACGCACCTCCCCCACCTCCCCCTGCTCCTAGAACCCTGCCTTTGTTTCCCTGTAATCTTGCATCTGTGGCCTGTCCGGAGGCCGGTAAATACTGAGAATGGCCTGGATGGTAAATATTGAGAATGGCCTGGCCGATGGGTTCTAAAGATATGGAAAGAATGTGCAGATGCTCTAGTTAATGGAAAAGCCTGTAAAGATTCCCCAAATTGTAATGTATGTTTGTTTTCTCTTTCAAGGCTCTGCTCAAACTTGGCTCTGGGCTCATTGCCTCTGTCTTGCTATGGATACGCATTGAGCCCTGGGCATGCCTGGTTACTTTTAATAAAACCCTTTGCGTGTTGCATAGGAGAGTTGGCCAGAGTCTTCTTTTGAGTCGGGGGTCCGGGGTCCTAACATCTTGGAGGTCCTACCGAGATCCCATTCGAGCCCCCCACCAAATGAAGTTCACCAGCGACCACCCTCCTTGGGTAAGTTTGATTTTTTTCTGGCGCCTTCTGTTCTTTTTTCTCTCTGTTTGCCACCGCATGGCTTCTGGCTTCTGGCTTTCTGGTGTTTGGCTGTGTCTGTGAGGCATGAGCCCCCCAGCGCAGCTTCTGGCTTTCTGGCGTTCAGCTGCGGCTGTGAGGCGTGAGCCCCTCAGCGCAGCTTCTGGTTTTCTGGTTTGGCTGTGGCGTGGGGTGTGAGCCCCCAGCATAGTTTCTGGCTTTCTGGTTTTTTGTGACTGTTGGCTGTGGGGTGTGAGCCCCCACCGACCGTGGTTGGCAGATGTGCCTGGGAGCCACAGGTCACAGCCCTGGAGGATGATTGAGTTATTAAAAACACCTGATGTCAACTTTTATTCTCCCTTTAGTGGTTACTTCCTTTTTCATGTCTCAACAGTGATTCTATGTAATGGGGATAAGAGGAAATTGTAAATGCTAGATATGTTATGAGGTGCTAATGAGAAGGAACTTTAGTGGAACTTATTGAAGGAATATTAGAATGGTATTTTTTTAAAAGGTACAAAGTAAGAATATTTTTGAAGACCTGAGAAAATTTAGAAAGAATTGCAGAAGGAACTTAAAAGGATGATAGAATTGGGGCAACTTAGACCCACTGAGCATTAGGAAGGATAACAGACTGCCCATTGCCCTTCTTCAAGGATTAAAGGAGACAATTAGAAAAGCAGACTAATTTATGAAAATTGGAGGCTGAACTAACCAAGAGCTTAAACAATTGCTCTGAGGTCCAACTGGTGTTATTATAATTAAAAGTCAAAAGGGAACAAAAAGGAATAAAATTAAAAATTAAGACCAGGGAGATAAAACAAAAGGATAAACAGCATCAATATAACAGGTTGCTTAAGGAAGACCCCTTTCAGGAAAAGGGCATCACCAAGGATTGCTTCCTTGGAATACAGATGGGGACACGTTGCAGAAACTGTCCCAAAGGACAGTTAAGCTTTTATAAAATTCCTGTCATGGATAAAACATGAAAATTGTCTTATGTTTATAAGAATCTCTACTATATATCAGGTTAATTAATGCCTAATGTTAACCTAACAACATTGGTTGTCACATGTTTTTTTCAAAACCAGGTTGATATTGGAACTCAGCTGTTCTAATTCAACAATGTCCAGACTCTGCCTTGTTATGAGTAATCGCAGGGTCTCTAGGATACTATCTCAACAATTGTCTTGTTTTGTGTACTGGAACGAACTCTTTAAGACATATTCCTTACTCCAAGGTATAAGTTCAGACATCTGAGGAAGACTATTTCAACCTCTACACTTTGAGTTTCCAAACCTTCCTAAATAATTGGTATGTTTTCAGCCATAGATGCTGTCTTGCTGGATGGTTCTTAAACTTCCAGGTTAGATCTCTATATTTAAATGTTCTGTCTGAGCCACAATTTATAATTCTAGTTCAATCTTCATAGCTTCTTGGAGATGAAAAAATATAGAAAAAATTTTTCTCCCTTCTCTAAAGGGGCTGAAGAAAAAGGAAAATCAACCAAACTGGTTTGAGGACCCCCTGGGGTGCCTTCACCCCAGAGGCTGGCAGCTGGATGGAGCTGATCAACTTAACCCCCCTCAGGCAGCTTTTTGGCCTTAATGGCTGAGAACAAAGATTTGCCATGGAGCCAAGGGTGCTGTTTTTTTTTTTTTTTTTTTTCAAAAGGGTCAGAAACTATCTTTGCTTTTTTATTGGAATGATTCTAAAATACAGGCTAATAAAATAATTTTCTCTTCCAACCAAACAGCAAAAGGTTATGTCTGCATACCTCCATAAGGTGTGGCTGAGGCCAGTCAGGCCTCAGGGAGGATGGAACTAAAGATAATGGTCTTCTTTGCCCTGCAGAGATGCTCAAATAAATGGGAACTTTTAAGTTACTGATATATATAAATACAAAAACGGCTTAAGGATAAATTGAAATTAATATAATTTCTCATCAATTGTGAAGCCTTTCTATGGAACCATTTGTTCAGAGTGAATTAAGCCTTGTAACACGTGGTATTTTTACAGAGCTGAGACAGGAGGATGACAAAATGCTTAATTGACTGACAAAATTTCCTCCTTCTGGGTTGTTCGAAAGCATTTTCTTGATTCTACCATGTTTGAATTTTAACTATGATATAGATTTCTGTCTCCTCAGGTTACCTCGATATATTCAAAAGTTTCAAGGTAACATTCTAAAATATAGTAAATGTAAATATAACTGGTCTCGGAGATCATTATGTTTTGCCTATACTGTTTCAAAATGTGCAACATAGAATTATTAGCAGGGGATACCTTATATCCAGAGATTATGAACTTTATAAATATGTGCTGATAAATATTATATGGTTTGTCAGTTTCTGAAAGTTATGTTCATAGAGGTGTTACATACAAGAAATGCCTAGTTCTTTTAATATCGGAATATATAAAAGGTT
>PVHP010050464.1:0-11720 GCA_004024765.1 Zapus hudsonius
AGGAAGATAGAGAAACAGAGAGAGAGAGAGATCAGGTAGGAGACAACAGAGAGGTATGGCAAACGGTGAGTAAAGCAGGCCCTATGGGGCTTTGTAGGCCCTGGTGAGACTGAATATGATTTAATTGAAGTGAGAAGCCCCTGAGAAGCTTTGAATAGAAGAGTTGCCTTATCCAACTCTACATTTGAAAATGTTCACCGTCTGCAGCATGAAGAACGTCACTGTCCAGCAAAGAACTGCGGCTCAAGGGCAATTGTCTCGTAACAACAGTCCCCTCTGCTCAGTGAAGCCTTCTAACACCCTCACATCAAAAACACCAAACGTGCCTACCTTACTTTCAGGGAGTAATTCTAAATCACGGGGTTTTATCTTCCTATTGGAATATCTATCTATACGACACCTTGAATTGGGCTGTGGTCAACCCAAAGTAACCAGACATGAGCTTGCACTCAGGTAGCATGAATAATTTAAGTGCTTTCACAACTGTTCTCTCTCACTTGGAATTTGTTCTAACTGTGAAAGGAAAAAAATAAACTTTAGCAAGTCAACATCAAGTCCAATTAAAAAGTGATAATGTTAGAAGTTTACAAATACAAGCTTCATTTACCTCTCTGATAGATCAACATGGTTTTCATTTGAATAGAAAATGACCTTGGGAAATTTAAATATTTCTACGTCTATTTTACTTTTCATACCACTTTGACCCTCTGCATAAGTTTACATCTATGTAAAGAAGTGGTTAGCTTGTTAGACTAGATTGACTGTTAGCTAATTCTAACTTTTTTTTTTTTGCTATCAGCCTTCCTTTAGCACATATGGATTTGATGTATAGATATAGATCTAAAGTCAGAAATACACCTAGAATACACTGGTATATAAACACATGTTCCAGTGATTTCTTTCATAAGATAAAACAGTCTTACAGTGAAAAAAATGTCTACATGTAGTTTGGAGTTATTCTAGAGATAAATATTGAGCAAGGCAATATGTGAGATGAACAATTAATTAAGAGACTCAAACATTTGATTTGTAATTATATAATCACAATCTTTAATTTGTTAATCACAAAATAATTTTCTTTCAACAACTTGATCACAGAAGCTTTTTGATAGCCATGGGAGAATCTCATAATATGACACTATAAATACCTACTGTGAGAAATTTACATGTAAGAGATCATCTTTCCTACACACCAGTCCTCCTGATGTGAGGATACATTACAAGGCAGATCATTTCATCACAGGATACAATGAGGTCCATTGGGAATGGGGAGCCGCACCATGAGCAGCTCCGGTGCCTTGTTTCCTATTAGCAAGGATCACAATTAATGCAACTGGACAGCAAATATTCCTGGTATAAATTGAAATTACTTTGGAGAATAAAAAACAACAAAAAGAACATACAGCTCTGTGTGCAAGCATCTTTCCCAAACAATATAGGCATTTTAGGTTTTTCTATTAATTTTTAATCTCCTAATTAGGAAAAAGCAATATACATTTTAGCATTTCCTAAATAGTTAATCTTCTCTCTTTAAAATTTAAAGCTGCCTTCAACTAAAACTTCCTCCCTGCTTACCCTTTATTTCAAGGCTTGATGGCAATCATGATTCCTTATAAAACTTAAAACTACAGCAGGAAGCAACGAGACAAAGGACCAAGTGAATACTGCTGTACGTAACTGTCACAGCTAACACAGGCACAAAAAAGCACTTCTTAAGCTTGACAATTTACATGACAGAAATGTTTATAGATAAATATCAAATTTCTCAGCCATTAATATAGGAATTTCCTTTTTAGTAATTTACTATGTGTTATCAATATTTATCATTCATTCTCAGAAATGAAGAAGGTGACCTACTAGTTGAATGACATTGCCTAAATTCTTCACAACTGTTGATTCACGGCAGAAATGAGAAACAATAAACAGCTTTTTTCTTTTTAATTAAAATAAATGAAAAGGGACAGATATAAATTGAGAGAAGAACTGTTAAAGGCAAAACAAAGTTTCACTTAATGATTTGGGAAATTTGCAGCTTCTCAAATTGCACAACATGCTACTATTTACACTGTTAAGAAACAATGACTTAAAACTAATATGATATCTCTTGATGCTTTGCAAACTTTCTTGGAATGAGAGACCTTTCATTCCTTCCAATTTCGTCTTTTTTGAATAAGAATGTCTGTTATTCTCTGCCTTTCCCACCATTGCATCTTTTTTGTTTTAAGGGAGGGAGGAAAGGTTTATTTCAGCTCATAGTTCCAGGTTACATCATCGTGACGGGGAAAGTGTGGCGGCAGGAACGTGAGGCAGCTGGTCACAGTCAGTCCACAGTTAGGAAGCAGAGAGGGATGAATCCTGGTGCTCAGTCAGTTCTCTTCTTTTTATGCAGCCCAGAACCCCAGCCCATGGAATAAACAGCTTCTAATAATGAAAAATGTGCTACCTTAAATACAATAAAACTACAATTCAGAACTAACTGTATAAATGCGCATTGTAAACTTCATTAATTCTCCTTGAAATCGGGTTTAAAAAATTTATAATTGGGGAATTCGGGATAACAACGCATGGTTTGCCCACTAAATAATGTAACTCATTATGGACAATAAATATATATTAAAAAAATTTATAATTGTTGAATGTCTATTTCATTTAGACACCTGCGAAATGACAAAAATAAAGTCTATTAAGATAAAGCAAGTGTTTATTATATCTCACTACTTATATTTGAAATGAAAAATAATTCCTTGAAGTAGAATCTTGAATCTGGGATACTATTATAAACTAGTACAGCATTCATAATAATTCTGGATATGTCTATTTATATCCCTTACTTAACATGTCTTTTTACTTTTTACTATTTTAAGGCTTTCATCATAATAAGAGTTTGAAAATCCATAAAATAGAATATTTTTTCCTTAAAGCCTTATAGTATCAATTTTCTTCAGAATTTTTATTTAATGCATATATATACACATATATATGTCTATATTCCCCCTTGCATAGCTATCTTAAAAATTAGTAACAAAAATAAATGGGTAAAAACTAGTAGCAGATTCATAAAATTAGATAATATTGTTCGAATATCCACTAATATTTCATCAATTTGAGGTTTAAAAACTCTTCTTTGATTTCTTGGATTCTATTCTGGGTCCTCTTTGAATGTCTACAAACTCTTCTTTAATATTTATCTCATCCTCTGCCCTAGGACTGTGGGTCTCTGGTCCCATTGGGCCTATAAGTGAGTCTATCCTTAGCATTCTCTCCTTTCCCTAATGTCCTTTTCCTGAACCACTGAAAGAAACCTAGGTTGCCTGTGCAGGTCATCGTCTTAAGCATAGGACTAGTTTATCTATTGCCACCTGGGTTTTCCTCCCACACCCCAAACACCACGTATTAAAAATAAAGCTTAAAATTATCCCATCTAGGGTTGGAGAGATGGCTCAGCGGTTAAGGCACTTGCCTCCAGTGCCTAAGGCCCTGGGTTCAATTCCCCAGGACCCACATAAGCCAGACCCACAAGGTGGTGGCCCTGGTGCACTCTCTCTCTCTCTCTTCTCTCTGTCTCTGTCTCTGTCTCTCTGTCTGTCTGTCTCTCTCTCTGTGTGTGTATCTCTCTGCTTGAAAATGAATAAATAAAATTTTTAAAAAATTATCCCATCTAGTTTTTCCTTCTCTTCCATTTGTTGGTGACAGCAAGATCTATCCATTCTTCTCAGTTCAACCAGGCATCTTTGTGGAACATGACTTAGATTAGGACACAGTCCGTCTTGGAACCAGTACCATTTAAAATACGTCCCCCACCCCTTTACCATGGACAACCACCCTTCTGCAGTGCAGACCCCGGATCCTTCCCCAATCCCATCTAATAGCTCCTCTCCTGCCTTCCCAGCCTCACCCACACTAGCGACTTTGTACTTAGGAAAACAGATCTTTTTAAAAATAAAATGGATAATATGAAAAGAGCCAATACCTTATGTGAACACAGAAACATATACATTAAAGTGTTGAAGATCTAAAACCTTAATTTAAAAATGCACTAATTAGGTCTGAGAAGATAGCTCCATGGTGAAAGAGCTTGCCTCACAACCATGGGGACCTGAACTCTATCCCTAGTGCCCACACAGAATGCCAGGCATGATGGAGTATGCCTACAATCCTAACTGGTAAAATGAAGACAGGCAGAACCCTGGACTTGAGTGGCCAGACACTGTAGCCTAATCAATGAGCTCTGAGCCTGTGAGAGACCCTGTCTCAAAAAGAAGTGGATGGCGACCTAAGAGTGAGATCCAAGATTATTCTCTGGCTTCCACACACGCTTACACGCATGAGCACCCACTCATACCGTACAGATAGCGATGACTATAGAAACGATACAAATGACATGTTACTGGTGGTGATCCTCAACATCATGCAACTTCTCTAGTGAATTAATCATGAAACCTCAATTGTAAAGAACTAATTTATCAAAACATTTTGCTTAATGTTCAGATATATTGATACAAGTAGAAAAAATGAATGTAACAGATATTCTTGGAATAAATTTAGGAGAAAAGCAGGCTTACAGAAAATCTTCCTAAATTCTACTTTGCATTTTCAGGTATTCTGTGGATCGACACACAGACATGGACAGAATATTCAATATTGATTCTGGAAATGGATCAGTTTTTACATCAAAGCTTCTGGATCGGGAAACACTGCTATGGCACAACATTACGGTGATAGCAACGGAGATTAGTAAGTCCCACCTAGGCCCTGGCTGATAAGTGAGTGTCCCCTTGAGACCCAGGCCCTGACTGATGAGTGAGGATCCCCTTGAGACCTAGGCCCTGACTGATGAGTGAGTGTCCCCTGGAGACCCAGGCCCTGACTGATGAGTGAGGATCCCCTTGAGACCTAGGCCCTGACTGATGAGTGAATGTCCCCTTGAGACCCAGGCCCTGATTGATGAGTAAGTGTCCCCTGGAGACCTAGGCCCTGATTGATGGAGTGAGTGTCCCCTTGAGACCTAGGCCATGACTGATGAGTGTCCCCTTGAAACCCAGGCCCTGATTGATGAGTGAGTGTCCCCTTAAGAGTTGGCGAGCATGGCTAGAACTAGTTGCCTTGTATTAACAGTCCAGATCTAGACCTGTTGAGGGAAAGGGCTTTGGATAGATATGTCATAACATTTTTTTCTAGATGTATGTAGCTTTGTTCATAAATGGAGAGGAAAGTTTGGAAACTTTGGGATTTGGAAATAATCAAATAAGAATGCATCTCTCAAGTGAAATAGAATTAACACAGCGGTTGATCCCTCAAAGCTCATAAATTAAGAAAGTTGCAGACATAGCTGAGGAAGTGGTCTTTCAGACACAGTGTAGAGGGCAGGGGACAAGTGGGGTCAAGTGTCTTCCAATTGTACAGTGTTTGATACCTCTTGGTCATACCTTCTTTAGCTGTCCATAGAATTTGTTTTAAGATCATTACAGAACTGAGAAATACAAATTATTGCTTTTCCATAGCATTCTAATGTGAGTAATACAAACCACCAAGTAATCAATAAAATGTTTAGAATCAATTTTATGGTACTCTGCATGAAATTTAAAGCAGAGAAAAATAGTGCCAAAACAATGTTTCAAATTAACTGATTTTACCCAATAAACATGAATGTGAATTATAAACTCAATGTGTCGGCTGAAGCACATAAAAGAAAAATGATCTATAAACTAATATTTTAGTGCTTAAAATGTGCTTCTAAATGAGAGTGCTTTTCCACTTTTGTTTTTAATTTTAAAAGTTCTAAACATTTTTATCCAGCTGAGCATCTGGTGTGAAATATTCCATATCAAATGGTTTATTACAGTTACACTGTGTCAACATCACTCATGAGATTTGAAGTCGCTGAAGGATCTTGGGTGGAATAATAAATAGCCGACATGGCAAAATGAAGCAGTGTCTTTTGATGGTGATAACGATGCTTCATTAGACGTTTGTTAGATAGGAAAGTGCTTTTCAGAATTTGTGACAAGAAACTGGTATGGATACCAGTAACAGTGTACACTTACAGCTTTAAAAATACCAAATGATTTTCTACTGAAAAGGGCCATTTTTCAAAACATCATGAAATTTAATTTTTATGTGATTTCATAAGGGTTTTAGGCAATTGCCTAAAAGGTTCCATTATTAGTATTTAAGATGTTTCTCTAATATACTTGAAAGTACTACCTTTGATGTATGAGAAATTGTGAGCACGTAAAAGACCAGGTCATTCTTGCCCAAAGCCTTTCTCCCTATGGTTGCCTCTTCCTAGAAAACTAGAGATCATCACTTGAGCAAATGGAGTCTCAAAGAAGTGGTCCCTGCTCATCCTATTCAAAGTAGCACCTCCATCCATTGCAATCCCGTTTCTCTCTTTAATTTCTCCACAGTATTTGTCACCTGATGCATCGTGTGCCTATTTGTACACAGTTTGTCTATTCCCCTGTAAGAATAAATGTCCACAATGCAAGGCCTTTGTTATGTTCCCTAAATATCCCAGCACCCTAGATAATATCCAGACCATATTAGGTTTAGCTAGCCATACAAATTGGGACAAGAGCAACGTACATAGAGACGAAGTAAGAGGTCTCACTTGCTCAGTCTTACCATGACTCTGGTATAAGATTATCATGCACCAATGAAATTGTCCCAGAAGACAACCAACATACTTCTTTCATTTCACTTCTGCTCTCTGATGACGTAAACAGCTTTGTCTTTGGAATCAGACAGACCCAAGTTTAAACCTAGGCTTCATTCCTTATTACTTCTGTGAACAAAGATAAATTATTTAAATTCTTTGTGCCACGTTCATAACCTAGGAGCAGTAATTGTAGGTATTCAGAGCTGGGGAAATGGCTCAGTCAACAAAGTACTTGCCATCCAGGCATAAGGACCTGAGTTCAGCTCCCCAGGGCCCATGTAAAAGTCAGAGCATTGGTGACAAGAGCCTGTGATCCCAGTGCTGGGGGCTGGGAGGCAAAGACAAGAGGATGCCCAGGACTTTCTGCCTAGCTAGTGTAGTTGAGTTAGGGAGTCCTAGCTTCAGTGAGAAACCCTGTCTCAAAGTAAATAAATAAAAGATGGAAGAGTTAATGAGGAAGACACCAACATGGACCTCCGTCCACTCAGACACATGCACCTCCACACAGACGTGCACCTACACTCATGCATGCTGCACACACCAAGAAAGCAAGATTTTAGGCATTAAATAAGCTGAGATCCAAGTTCTCAGTATGATGCCTAGATGTGGTTCACATTGAAACTGAAACAACAAGACAAATCATCATCAACTGGTCTCTTGGTAACTCTTTCAATTTTCTTCTTCCTTTCATCCAGATGGTTTTCCTCATCTGCTGATTTCCTCTGCTTCCTTAAAAGTCTACTTCTAAACTGCTTTCCTAATTTTTAGTTTAGGGTTTATTAGGCACAAGTGGGTGTTTCCACCAAGTATATCCAATTCCAAAAGAACTAAGCTAGCTTCTTATTGCTACCACATTGGTATCAATACACTTGAGGAAATCTGTGCATGAATGAGAGAATAAGTTAATATTGTCTGAAGGGAATGGGTGCTCATCCTATAAATGCCTGTTTCTTTCTTTTTGGTGTATGGCAGATAATCCAAAACAAAGCAGCCGAGTTCCTCTGTATATCAAAGTTCTAGATGTCAATGACAATGCCCCAGAATTTGCTGAGTTCTATGAAACATTTGTCTGTGAAAAAGCAAAGGCAGACCAGGTGAGTTGTGTAAGAAAGCACCTTTACATTGACAGTCAGAGTAATTTCTATCTAAAAATGCAGATGACATGCAGAGCTGAGGGCTGGTTGTGAATTATCTATTAAGTGAATGCTATGGACATTAATACCATTAGTAAGAACCACAATGAATGGTTAACATGCACAAGAGAACCAACAGTTGTTAAGAACTAGGAGTTCATCAGTCTCCAGGACTGATACAGATTCCAAATCAGTCTTAAGTTTTCCTTAAAATTAATTAGCCCCAGTGTTACTGGGAAAATCTTTACTGGTGAATAGATAGTTAAATTACTATTATTATTATCAAAGATAATAACTAGAACATATTTTAAAATTGTCGCTAATTCACAGTTTTACTTATTTATATTGTCCACCTGTATAAGCAATACAAATTCATGAATGATAGGCCCATATATCATCGCCTGAAATAAGTTGTTGCTGCCAGTGATATAAAATTATGCTACACTTTTTCAAAATAAAAGTTCACTGATAAAGTATATTAGAAACGGGAAGCTGAAGTTAATGTGTCTTGTACAGTAATTTTCTTTGTAGTTATTTTTAAAAGTTAGTAGCTTATGAGCAGGCCAAGAATGTGGCTCTAAACAGACATGCTTCCGCATTGTTAAGCTACAATGTTGTCATGTTATAGCTTCCGATTTTTTCAGGGCAGTGTTTCTAAACCCCAGTGACTTGGTTCCCTAGGGCAGTGTCTGGAGACAGTTTGGGTTTTTTTCCTCTCTCTCTTTTAAAAATATTTTTATTTATTTGCAAGGAGAGAGAGAGAGAGAGAACAGGTGCACCAGTGCCTCAAGCCACTGCAAACTCCAGATGCATGCACCACTTTGTGCTTTACGTGGCTACTGTGGATCAAAACTGGGTCATTAGGCTTTGCAGGCAAGTGCTTTAACCACTGAGCAATCTCTCTAGCCCCAGCAGGTGACCTCAGGTGAGGTCAAGGTTGCTGGTATATATCCTGTAGTACACACAGCTCCCTTGCTCAATAGCTGTCTAACCCATAGTGAGCAAGTTCCTTGAATTTGATTATTTTTAGTAAAACTTTTCAGTAAAAATGTAAAATCAGCTGAGCATGGTGACTCACACCTTCATTACCAGGACTTTGGAGGCTGAAGTAGGAGGATCACTGTGAGTCTGAGGTCAGCCTGGGCTAGAGTAAGACCCTGCCTCGAAAATCAAACAACAGCAGAAAGTTTTAAAATCACAACCTTACTGCAAAATCATCGATAACATTCTCGGGTTATCAAAACTTTATGACAGCATTTGGCTTTGATTTTAGTTGATTCAGACCCTACGTGCTGTCGACAAGGACGACCCTTACAGTGGACACCAGTTCTCCTTCTCTTTGGCCCCCGAAGCAGCCATCGGCTCAAATTTTACCATTCAAGACAACAAAGGTAAATAAGCTCATTACTAACTGTGTCAACACAGATCTACGGGATGGACGTCCATCTCCATCTGTGCAGAAAGTGGGACCCACACACATTCACCACCTCCTCTTCTGGTTTCAGACAACACAGCCGGAATCTTAACTCGGAAAAATGGCTACAACAGACACGAGCTGAGCACTTATCTCCTGCCCGTGGTCATTTCAGACAACGACTATCCAGTCCAAAGCAGCACTGGGACAGTGACCGTCCGGGTCTGTGCATGTGACCACCAGGGGAACATGCAATCATGCCATGCGGAGGCCCTCGTCCACCCCACGGGCCTGAGCACGGGGGCTCTGGTGGCCATCCTTGTGTGCATCGTTATCCTACTAGGTAAACTGCTTCTCCCTGCATCTTATCTCCCCTTGGTGAGGGGCACTCACTGTTACTGTGACACTCTAGATTTGTCCGCCTCCCCCATTAAGGCATACAGCCTGATCTAGGTGAGTAGAGTTATATGCTGAGAATCTGTTTTGTTCAAACATAAACTCGTTTTTGCTTGACAATGGCTTTGGAGATGAAAAATGTGAAATGTGCTCGTGCCTGGGCTTGCCCAGGGCACCATCCCAACCCAAGAATATCCTGTCTGTCAAACTCAAAGTGAATCTCAGGGGCATTTGAAGGCAACTGACATATTCCTTTTCATTTCATTTGTTGTTTAGTATTTGACTTGGCCAGTATTGTTTAATTTTGAAGAGTAAACATCATGGAACACGGAAAATGTGATCAAAATCATTTCTAGAAAGGGAAAACTAGAAAAAGGATTATGACGACTTGTTTTTTTCGTGCACAGGAAAAATAAAAGTATGAAATTGTATTTATCCTAGCAAACTTATTTTGGTCTGGCCAATCGAATGATTACCTTCATGGCATTTCTCTGGTTATCACATAAAATATGTATATTATTTTCAGATTGTTAATAACTTCTGTTAGGATACAAATCTGTAATCCCAAAGAAATAAATATAATAAAAATGAAAATCAGGTTCTATTATGGTTTTGGATGTGAAGTCTTGCCTCAAAAGTCTCATCTCCTGGAGGCGTGGTCCCAAGTTGGTGGTGCTACTGAGAGACCATTGGACCAAAAGAATGATCCATCCATCACCAAAGGACTACGATGACCACGCCCTGAAACCTCGGACTCCATGAGCCAAAATCAATCTTCTTCCTTGAAGTTATTTCTTTCAAGAATTCTCTCACAGCAACAGAAACCAACGCAAGGTCCAACAGTGATACAAATCTTTTCTTTTATTTCAACCAACTAATTGAGCCCAAATCAGTTAAAATCAGAGTCAACAAGACACTATGAATGAGCTAAGAAATCGAATGTTAGCTAATGGAGCCTTTCCAAAAATGAAACAAGCTTGGTAAAGCTGTCCTACACAATGGAAAAGTTAAAAGTTAGAGTTGGCCTAGATTACACAGCAGGTGGGAAGCCCTGTTTTAAATGAAGCCAGAATAACTTAGACAAGAATAGAAGAGGGTCCACAAAAAGACTGCACAGGGATCTCCACCTGAGAGCTTCTTGTGCATGGACAGAAGCCTGGACGCTCGGAGAGGAACTGGAATCCTCTTCTCCACCAAAGTGTGGGCGAATTATTAAATAAAAACTGACAGCGTACAAAGACAAATTATTGCTCCTACTGGTGAGAGTCTATAAAACAAATCTGTTTAGGAAGATAACATGAGCATTCTTTCTGATCAAAGGGGTGTTTTCAGAAGTCCCCAACAGCCAGGTTGTCCTCAAGTGGAGGTACCTGGCTTCTGTTTGTGGCCTCTGGAAAGAGAACAAGTTCTTATCTGTGGGAGCTTATCCTTTCTCTTCTTCATTCCCCATTTATTCTTTTTCTGTTACATTTTTTAAGTTAATGTTTTAGGTTAACATACAGAGTAATGGGTTTCATTGGGGCATTTCATATATGTGTGTCCTTATATTTTGTTCTCATTGACTCCTCCCCTCATCACTGATCTCCCTGGTGCCCCCTCCTCCCCTGTGGCTGGTTTCCATCCTTTTTCAGATGGCCCCGCCTCCACCCCCTCCCCATCTGCTCTCCTCTCCTGTCACTGCTCTCCGTTTCCCACCCCCCTTAAGATCTCTTCCTCCTCTCTCACAATCCTTTTCTAATTCTGTTACCTACACTCATATAAGCACGCACACACACACACACACACACACACAGAGAGAGAGAGAGAGAGAGAGAGAGAGAGAGAGCGCTTTAATTCTAAGTCCACATATAAGAGAAAACATGTGGTATTTGTCTTACAGAGCCTGGCTTATTTCACTAAACATGGCTTCCGGTTCCATCCATTTTCCTGAAAATGTCATGATCTTATTTTCCTTCATGGCTACATAAAACTCCACTGTGTAGAAAGTGGCCATGCCTCCGCCTGTGAAGCATTTGCCATGCAAGCATGAGAAGCTGAGTTTGGGTCCCCAGCACCCATTTAAAGCCAAGCACAGTGCATGCACCTGTGGTGCTGGGGGAGAGAGGAGGACACAGGAGGA
>PVHP010050465.1:0-11802 GCA_004024765.1 Zapus hudsonius
GTGCTTGCTTGCAAAGCCTTATGGCCCAGGCTCGATTCCCCAGTACACACACAAAGCCAGATGCACTTGGCAGCACGTGCTTCTGGAGTCTGCAGTGCCGGGAAGCCCTGGTGCACCCATGCTTACTTTTTCCTTTCTCTGTCTGTCTGTCTGTCTGTCTGTCTGTCTGTCTGTCTGTCTGTCTCTCTCTCTCTCTCTCTCTCTCTCTTAATAAATAAATAAAGCAACCATTTTTTTTTTGAAAAAGAACTCAGTCAAGGCTGTGGAGAGAGTCAAGGCTCTGCGGGCAAGGGTGCTTGCTAAGCACACATGAAGACCTGATTTCGATCCCTAGGACTCATGCACAAAGTCAGGCCACACATGTCTACACCCTTAGAGCTGAGAGGAGCAGAGAAGGCTCATTGGTCAGCCAGTCTAACTGACAATCTGGACGCTTCCAGTTCAGCAAGACTATCTCAGAGACATAAGAGGAAGGAATGTCCGAGGGGAACATCAGCTCTCCTACTATGGCGGCCACAGGCATGGGCACAGGATGGGTACACACTTGTATGAGTGCAAATAACACACACACACACACACCACACACACACCACACATACACACACCACACATACACACACACACCCACACACACACACCACAGGCATCCACACACACACCACACACACACTAAAAAATAAAAAGAGCTCAGATGCATTTCTTAAATTTTCTCTTTCAGATTTCAAAGGGAGATGCGCATGCTATAAAACCAACAAGATGCATAACAAAAGAAGCAAAATAGGTAACCTTAGTTTTCCTCCTCTTCCCTCCCCTCCCCTCCCCTCTCCTCTCCTCCCCTCCATGCTCCTCTCCTCTCTCTCTCTCTCTTTTAGGCAAGGTCTCATCTACCCAGGGTAGACCAGAGTTTTCCATGTAACTAATATTGGCCATGAACACCTGATTCTCCAGCCTCTGCCTCCCAAGTGCTGGGGTTGCAGGTGTGTACCACCATACCTCGCCAAAATAAGTAACGTTAGAGACATACAAGTTTCTCTTCCAAAATTGATTATCTTGTCTGTCCTTTGGGAAATACTGCTTGTTTTACTTTAGCCTGTGATCCTTTGATTTTTTCCCCTTTCTTTTATATTTTAGCTATGGAGAGAAATATTTTCTCTTGTGTTACTGGAGGTTGTGGATCTTGGCTTATGGAGGCTTATTTTTTTTTTCAATTCCGTCACAGGCATATTATGAGAAGCAAAGAGACCAGGTCCAAAGGTCACATTGATAGTCTTAGGGAGGTACAGCTAAGAACTGAATTAAAGTTGGATGTGAGAGGAGCCCTTCCCTGGATGCCCATGTCAGAGGAGCCCCTGTCCCCAGGGCATGGTAAGTCCTGACCTTCACTAAAGGCACCTGCCTCTCTTTTTCCTCCTCTCCTTTAAAAAGCAGACAAAATAAATAGCATTGGAGCATGCATCTTCACTGTCCAAGGAGAGCCTTTGTACACACTATTTTATTTCTCTCTCTCAGAAGGCTCGTTCCCACCCTCATATTTTCTAAATTAGAACTTTAGTTTTGTCCAAGTGACACTTGTATAATTGAAGAGACAGAAACTTTTGTTTGAATGCCTTAGATCTTATTTATTTATTTACATTTTAAACTTTATTTATTTATTTATTTGCGACAGGAGCTCACTGTAGCCCAGACTAGAGTGAAACTTACTTGGTGGCCTCAGGTTGGCCTTCAACTCACTGTGATCCTCCCACTTCAGCCCCCCTGAGTTCTGGGACTGAAGTTGTGAATTGCCACAGCTACTGAACTCTCTAGATCTTACCTCAGCCCTCTCTCCTGATGGTGGTTTACCAGGTGGGCTCTGTGGAATGTTCATGTGAAGTGACTCTCGATGACACTGTTAAGAAAGCCAACTTCTTCTGCTGTCCTTTCTGGGCCAGTGTGTGATGAGAGGAGACAGGAAAGATCAGGGGCCACGTTCACTGTGCTCGCTGACAGCTTGCTTACAAAATGTCAGATGTGCTGAGTCTGTTTGTGGGAAAACCGCCTGTCCTATAGGTGATGCTTCCTGAAGGTCACAGTCATTTTGTAGATGTTTAATAGCTCAAGGTTGTGACTTAGTCCCTGGTTCCGGCTTAGCATCTGGCTGCCTGTGCACCTGTAAGCCTGGGGCAGTCATAACAGGTTCACAGTTTCACAGTCCATGGCCCAAAGAGTAGAGAAATTTGTTCCGATTTTTAAAATCTCTTATGATTTGGAGCAGAGTTTCTCCACCATTGACGGGGTATTATTTAAAAGCTCTATGGCTTTGATTTTAGTAGAGAAGTTTCGAGAAGCCATGCCCTGTGTTTTCATGTACACGGCTTCTCAGAGGAGTTCTCAGGGCATTTCTGCAAAGGGAGATAGATGTCATCATGTGGAACCAATAGAACTTTTTTATTAAATAAACGAATATTATTTTGTGTTATGTGTGCGCATTACCAAGGGACATCCTCAGAATAAAAAGAAAAAAGAAAACCTTCCCACCATTGGCAAAACAAATGAAAGATTCTGTTTTCACTGGCTTATGAAATAATCCTCGAAACATTTAGCAACAGTATTTTTATTTTCCTCATTTCAGATGCTTCATGGGGATAAAAGATTGAATTTGCAAGTGGAAAATAGCCATACATACAATTTCGACTGTCCAAATTGGAAGCTGGGAGCATTCCACATTTTTAATTAATAACATGACTACCATTCACATTAACTCATATGGGATTAGTGGGGGTGAATGTGTGATAATTCCATCCCAAACAGAACTGCCAAGTGGAGGGAAGGCTGACGAGGCAGATGAGATGGATATGTTCTTATGGACATGTTTTTTATTTTTTTATTTGTACCTGTTATAACTGAAATGCATAGCTGGGGTAAAGGAACTGTGAGCATAGCGTATTTCCCCACAACCTACAAGACATGGCTCGACCTAAGAATAGAGGGACCCATTCAGTGGCAGGGCTAGGAAAGAAGTTCAGATTCTCAACAAAGCTCTCAGGCAGTCCTGGGTTCGAATCCTAGTCCTGACACTAGTTGTGTGATGAGAGGTGTATTTCTAATCTTTTCTGTAAGAAAACATTGTTTATTTGTAAAACGGAAATCAATCATAGCTATTTCTCAAAGCCGTAGTGAGAAGGAAGTAAGATTCTGTCAACAAAGAGGAGATGATGTTCTGGTCCAGTTTAATCGGTAATCATTGGACTGTCCGCCAACAAGAAAACTTGCAGGTGTCCTGAGTGACTTGGAATAAAGCTGCCACATCTGCCTTGTGTGTTCGGATCACACATGCTATCATTGTTGGGGACAAGCCTCAGAAATCAAGCAGCATGGCCCCTTCCTTCCGGTGTTTCTTATTGTCCCCACCAAGATTTCCATCAACAAGTGAGCAGAAGGAACTCAGGCCCTTCTTCTTAGATCCTGGATATTTATATAGGCTTAAGAGATATCCCAAGTGAAATGGAAAAAAAGTAAAATAAAAATAAAATAAAAATACTCTGGTCTGAAAGACAGAAGAAGTTGAAGAGAGACCTATAAAATTGCAAAACCATCTGAATTGTGGGTAAGAAGAAAACAGTATTGTTTACGAAAATCTGACTTATTAAGATGAAGAAAATGACCCATAAAGTTCAAGACACAAACATTTAGCTCAAATAAAAGCCATTTCACACATAAGGGTTATAACACCTGTTCCATTGGTCCGAGACACAAATCTCTTCTCAAATGGTAACCTGAATTCACGGGTGACAGATCCACAGTGGACCTCTGAGAAATGAGAATGTTTGTCCATTCCAGAATCTTAGAAGTCAGTACAATAGTGGGGGAAACACGGTTCACCAAACTTCATCCAACATGGCCTTGATTTTTTTTTTAATTTAAATAGTTGAGAGTTTTGGTTCTTTTCCAATTACAGTTTTGTTGCTGTTTAGGACTAGAAAGAAGTTATCAAGAGGCTGATCTGGTGTTTTGCTAAATTCTAGGTTCCCCGAGGCCCTGCTTCTTTGTGTTTACTGGGCTGTAGACAGTTACTCAAGTTCCTGGAGACAGCTTTTCTTAGCCAAGAACCCATAACTCAACTTCTTACTCATCCAGCTGGGATCAGGGAGAACAATGCGTGATGGACAGATACAGTCATCTGGGCTTGTAGATTTATGGGCATAGCTTGAGGAAGCTGTGCTCTGTGAGCCCGTTTACCCAATTTTGGCCAAATTTTCAGACATTTCTTAGTGGCCAGCGATGCTTGAAGTTAAAAAAAAAAAAAACATCAGAATCTCACAAGAATGGAGGCATAGTAAATTACTTGTTTAGAATAACTGAATTACCTCAAAGCACACATTTTCCACCCCCAAAAGTTGACATTTGCCTTCTCATGATAAATATCAGGTATATTGCAGCTGATCTACTGGCATATACTGGCTTTTAGGATGGAAACCACAGTAGTAACTCAAGCGAGCAGTTTTTCTCACGTGATGAGTATTGTGGCAGAGTGCCCTGGGAGACTTGTCTGGGAAACCAGCCTGGTAACCATTCTCCCTTCTAGTCTATTTTTACCCAGCTATTGAAAGTTAGAAGCTTTCTCCAGGGCTGGCCTCTTGAATCGGAGTGCAAAACACAATTCCCATTAAGTTGCCACTTGAAACAAGGAAGCTGGATTCATATCCTGTGAGCAAATATGTGGATTTTTCCAATCAGGCCCATTTCAATGTCTCAGTTCCTGAACGCAAGAATGGGGGTGTCGAGCTCTGCTTTTCCAGGATTTCGGATGGGGGAATCCTGTGAGTGCTGTCTCATGACTTAGGGAAACTTATCTATTCTGAGAAACACAAACTTATTTATCCTTATAATAATTACTCACTTCTAATTTGAGAACGAAGTCATTTGGGGAGGAAAGAGCCTTGCTGCGGTATCATTACTTCCACGAGGATTAAGTGCACAGTGGACAAAAGCAGCGTGTGGATTGCTTCATTTCAGTCTACAAATGAGAGCAATATGACATTGTAAGAAATGGACACTGTCCAAGTCTAATTCTGCTTGCTTTCAACAGTAGGATTAGCTTTTAAGGGTGTTTGTTCTCTCTCTCTCTCTCTTTTTCTTCCCCACTAAGTACCCTCCAATTCTAATTTCAAATGTGAGAGGCTCTCAGAAATGCAGTCAGTGCAGAAACCACATGGCAAAGCTCCTGTTTTCAATTTTACCGAGGACCCTTAAATGGTGGCCCTTTGAGGTTGGCCTTTGTTTGAATTGTGGGAACAAGGCCTGGGGACAAGGAATGTCTCTTATAGAGACTTGGACCATCTGTGTCCTGGGACACACAGGCTGTAAGGACACTGTATTCAGGTAGAATCCACTGAGCAGAAGTGAAGAGTAGCTTTATGGAAAGGGGAATAAGTTTACAAGACAAAGGAATGTGTGTGTGTGTGTGTGTGTGTGTGTGTGTGTGTGTGTGTGTGAGAGAGAGAGAGAGAGAGAGAGAGAGAGAGAGAGAAAGAAAGAAAGAGAGATTTAGAGACTGGAATTACTAGAAACTAGAAAGTGGGTGTAGGATAATAACACAGAAAGTAACCACAGAACTGGAAAGGAATAAATAGGACTCCACAGGTGAGGAATTAGTAGACAGCAACACATGGTTTATTTCTGAGCTCCTTGGTCTTTGGATGCCCAAAGCCTGTCTATTATCAGCAAAAGCTCTGGGCTGAGTGAACAGAATTCCTCTACCCTTTCATAACCAGTAACAACCTGCCTTCCTTAGGAAGAGGAATTCTTCAGAGGGCAGAAGAGGCTGGCTAAATGTTAAGAAATAAAGATTTTTGTCTCAATCCTATCATAAGACAAGACTTCTGGCCTCAGTTTACCCAGCTATTAAAAGGAGTAATGAAAAAAAAAAGGAGTAATGGATTATAAAGTTCCTCCCCTTGCTGAGGCAAACAACCTAAGAATAAAACTCTTAATAACACACATCCTGAAGTTTTCAACACTTCTTTCTCTGTTTCTTTCCTTCTCTCTCTGCCTCCCTCCTCCCTCCCTTCCTTTGGCTATTACCTTAATACAAGAAGAGATAAATTCCCTTCAGTGAGGAGGAAAACCATGTCAAACTGATTTAGTTTCGTTAACTTCATTGGCTTTAAAGTGGCTTCTAGAATCAGACACATTTCATGAATCACAGTAAGTGTTCTGAGAAGTGGAAAAGAGATTGGTTTTCTGGACAGAAAAGAGTGAAAGAAGGAAGAAACCAGAAGGGGAAAAGAGCAGATTGGCCATTTCAAGTTACTTTCCTTTTAATGTGGGGGGACAAGAAGATGTATTACCCCTGAGCTAGAGCCATCAAATAATGCCAGGGATTTCTTTTGTCTGCAGAGGTATTATTTACCAACCCACATGCAGAAAGACCTTCCCCCTTCCTAACCATTCTCTCTTTTCCTAAAGATAGAGACAGATAAAAACTCTAGGTATTTCCCCAACTTCTGGGCCCACCCCCTGCTGAAACTGCTTTTGCCAGGGTTGCCCAGCAGCCAACACTCTGGTCTGTTTCCCCTCCTGCAATTCTCCCCGTCCTATAATCCCACGATAGGCATCTTTGCTCTTTCTCGGTCATCTTTTACAGTCCTGTGTCCTTGACCTGTTTCACTCCTCTCGCACTGGGCAATTTCTGTCATGCATTTTTGGGCTTGTTTTCTTTAATCTCAAGTCTAGATCTCTTCTGAGAAGCTCCATGCCTGAGTATCCAGCTGCCTGTGCATTTCTCCACCCACAGGCATTTTACATGGAAGTGCTCAAATTCAACTTTTTCACCCAAACCCGAGTTCTCTTCTTTCGATTCATGGTGAGTAAATGGTCCCATATCCATTCTATGACCCAGTTCAACTGGGAATCCTCCTTGTCTTCAACCTCTGCTAAATGACTCCGCCCCTCACGTCTTCCCCGGGTCTCATCTGACATTTGTGATCATTTCTTTGGAATTGTGGGAAAGCCGTTTGTATCTCTGATTCTAGTCTGCTGCGATCAGGAAGAGCTTTCTACAAAGAAGTCGTCTACAGTGCCATCCACCCCTTCACTTCCAACAATTAACAGGCTTCCCACTCAGTTCAAGTTAAAAAATAAAGCCTGCACCCTGGCTTAGCATGGCTTTTGAGGCGCTCTCTGCTCTGCCAACTTGTGTCCTTAACCTTGGACACCAGAGCTGGGTGTGATGGTGTGTCACCTGGAGTCCCAGCACTGAGAGGGCTGAGGCAGCAGGATTGTCATAAATTCAAGGCCAGCTTGGGCTACAGAGTGAATTTCAGGTCAATCTAGAATATGTAGTGAAACTGTCTCAAATCAACAACAATAATCAATAAAACAATAAGCCATGGTCTTCCTGGAACCTCGCAAGAGTGTAGTGTGTTAGGACTGTGGCCTTGTCTTCTCTACCTCCAGACTGTGAGCTGTGAAAGAATGATCCAAACCTTACATCTCTTACTCCAGCGCTAACTGAAGCAAAACTTGATGCATGAATTGAAATTTAGAATTTAAATTTCAAGTTGCTTATAGAAATAGTTCAACATCGTTATATGATTAAATCATGCTTTATCTTCCATTCTCCCCTTGGTTTTATTAAATTATATACTTCCAACATTCCCCCCCCCCCCCGCATCTAATTCCAAACAGACAAACTTCTTTCGTGTCTTTCAATGATCATCCACAAATTGCATTAGAAGATCTCAAACAGTGACCATAAATTCTGTAAGCATTTCCTTTACTTTCCAGACAAAAAGATTAAAACTTAGCCTCTTATTATCAAACTGGAAAAAAGAAAAATGTCTTACAGAAAATAAAAAAGTTCATGTACAGATTTTCTTCCAGGAGAATTCCTATTTAAGAGAATTATATTTCTTATGACTTGTCTAGTGACATTACTCCTGGGTTAACTTCATGAATGATGGACAGAACTTAGTACATGTGACTGTTTTTGCTCATTCTCATTGAGTTGTCCTGTGAGCTCCCCAAAGTTAGAGAGTGTGTCTCTCCTTTCTCTCTATATCTCGGCCACCAAGTCTTATGATAATGGGCTCTTCATAAAATACTGGTTTCATGAATGTTGGGAAATTTTGTTTCTGACTTTTTTTCTTAGTAATCCTGGCTGGGTTATTTTAAAATTAATCAATCAATTAATTTGTGTGTGTGTGTGTTGACTTTTAAAAATCTTGGGCTGGAGAGATGGCTCAGTTGATAAGGTGCTTGTCTGCAAAGCCTAACGACCTGGGTTCAATTCCCTAGCACCCATTTAAAGTCAGATGCACAAAGTTGCACATATGTCTGGAGTTCTTTGCAGTGGCTGGAGGCCCTGCGTTCTCTCTCTCTCTCTCTCTCTCTCTCTCTCTCTCTCTCTCTCTCTCTCTCTCTCTCTCTCCTCTCTTCTCTCTTTCTCTATGCTTGCAAATCAATAAATGAGTAAATAATTTTTAAAAAATCTTTTTACACATATAAAAGACAAAATTAACTTGCCAATTTGAAGATAAAAGATCACAAGAATTGTCCAGGGCCAAATCTTTATCATGAAATAATTCTGACTATGGCCGAAAGCTGTGAAATCTGAAATGATTTTTTGATTAGCCACAGCCATTGTGTCAGATGAGTCTGGGATGAGTTTAGCCCTGATTGAAGCTGGCACACTTGTCTATGGGAAACACACACAACAAAGTGAATTCTATTTCTAAGTCAGGAAGCAAAGAAAACCTTTTCAAGAATGACTCCACCTACAACCACACGAACATTGGGTTCGGAAGAAGTACCCATGAACCTAAATAAATTATTCAACAATAAACTTTCCCAGTATTATAAAATCAGCTTTTTCCTTCTGCAGTTTTTTTGTTAGTGACCATTCATCAGGAAGTCACACCACATCAAGGGATGCCCACAATAGACTCAATACACTCCACTTAATAGCATTTAAACAAGCCATTGTCTCCGCGTTGTGAAAAAAAAGCAGAGTCTTTTCCAAGTATGTGCATCTGGTTAGAAGAAAATGGAGAAGTCCAGAGAGTTTCTTTCTTTCTTTCTTTTTTTTTTTTTGAAAAGTGACATTTTTGTTTTCTGATTCAGCATGCCGAAAGCCAGAATGTGAACATCTCAAATTTTCTCTTGTGTGGGGTCTGAGAATCTCCATTATGATCCAGACAAAGTGTATTGCAACAACAGAAAGAGGTAGCCTGCTAAGGTGGAGTGCTCGGAATGGTCCAAATATGTTTCATCTTTCTGGGAAATGTCGCTCTTTTGTAATAGAGCTGGGATGACGTTCCTGCAAGATACAGTCAACGAAGAAAGCAAAGGACTTCCCAGTTTTCCAAATGTAGGAAGAAAGCATGTAGCACAGTTGTTTATAAAAGTGAATCCAGTGCACAGAGGTCTCCGCCAATGGTAAACATTTATTTTATTCTGCATGTTTACTATGAGATGAGAACACATTGAATGTGGGCCAGGCATGCTAAGAATTAGTCTCTGCAGAGCCCATCAGCCTCGGGATGAGAAGGTGCCTTGAGACGTCTTCACTCTATTCCCACATGGATTAATAGTCGGCAGACAGGGGTGGGGTAAAGGAAGACTGACTGATCATAAATTCCATTGTATCGGCTATGCAATGTACAAGATGCTGTTTCCTTTTCCAAGGCCATTGTCTAAATGCTGCCTAATTCCAGAGGCCAGTTTCACTGTGGACATCAAGTGGATGATATCTTCAGCACTTCCAACCTCAGATACATATCTTTTTCTGCTTCATATGGCTACTGTCTGTCTGTGTACTTACATTTTTGAGTTTCATGTTGACATATGTGTTTATCTTTGTCATATCCATCTGGTTCCTTATCAGTAGAATATAACGTAACATTCTTGAGGATTTGTCCCTTCAATGTTTGAATTTAGAATCCATTTCATCCAACTATAACTTATAAACCCTGTGAAACTCACACAAAATACAAAATGTGCAATATCTTTAATACAAAGCAATTCCTATTAATAAGGCAATTAGCATGACAATGGCATGATTAATTCTTTTTGAAAACTTCACTGGTTACTAGTGCTTGTGAGGGCATTCTGTTGCTATGAGTTTCTGTTTTTATGAACCCTTTAACTGTAGTGTTTAATCCCAGCCCCTTAATGGCTGTTTTATTTTTATTTTTGAATAATGATTATCACATGGGTCTAGATCTTATTCTCCACAAGTGGAGTCTCCTTACTTTGAATTCTTCTACTTTTCATCTATTGGGTTTTCATTCATATATTTCACTCATATCTTTAATTTTATTTAGTCTACTTTCTGATTCTCAGTGTACCCAAGAAGTCTTACCACTTAATTCAGTGGTAAATACTTAGATTCAAGGAACTAAGATCATGATGAAGTGTGTCCCTTACCAGGTAGGCAGGTGAGAATGACTGTTGGGTCACCTCTGAAAACAGGAAGTTCAGGCTAGAGGTGACATTAAAGGAGGTCCAAGAAAAATGCAGAGAGCATGGGGGAATGAAGACAGAGTCCCAGAGATAAAATTACAAGAGGCTATTGTTGAAAGAAGTCCATATGACTTTGCCTGTGACTTTCTTGGAGGTCTCCTTGAAGAAAGGATTAGGCACACCCACAGATCAAGGAATCTGAGAGAAGTGTGGCCCTCTCCTAAGAAGAGTGACCAGTAGATCCCTACTGCAGTGGCCAAGGGCTATACCAAGATCTGAGATAGGCTGCTGTTGTAGTCAGCCACATGCTACTGGGATGAATCTCCAAACCAGGTACAATTTTGGGGAGGAAAGTATTTATTGAAACTAACAGATCCAGGGGAATTTAAGGAAAAGGCTGGCCCCCTTTCACAGATCCAAGCAGAGACAGACAAATCCACCACCAGCACCTCAAGCAAGCAAGCACATTCCCAACTAGCAAACAAGAGGAACTCCAGGCTTGAGCTCAGACCACTTTTTACATATGTATAGCTGGAATTCCAGACCCACCCCAGAAACAACTTAGGGCTGAACTCTAGGATCTGGCCAAGGTGACACACCTCCTCCAGCCAGAACTGGCTGGAGACAATTAACAATTTAATAAACACAATTATAAAAAATTCTATTGGGGGACATTATTCAAACTACTACAGCTGCCGTTAATGACTAAAGTTCAAAGTCAGTAATTAGGTTGGGGAAGCCTGAAAGGACACTTAGGTGGGGCTGTGATCCATCTCCAGCAGGCAAGATAGTCAGATTAGGGATTCTTACCTGCTCTGAGGGGAATCTCTGAAATGGCCACTGGCTAAGGGTTCAAAGGAGAGTTCTGGTCACAATTGAAGATGGAGCCAGAGCATGCTGTAAACCCCCTGGAAGAGGGCAGAGAGAGTTCTAGATTTCTCATTTCTTTTGTTCCAGGTAATGGGCAGGGCCATGATGACAGGACCATTTGTACCCGTGTTGCTGGACTAATGCATGGGCAGGTAAGAACACAGTGAAAGAACAAGGAAGTGTGGCCTAGGATTCGGTCACTCCTGTCCCCCACAGAAGCCTGAAATGCCTGAATCCCTCAAATACAGCTCAAGATTCAGATCCAGTATTTCTGTTTCACAGAAGTTTTCCTCAAAACCTCAATCACAGTGGGCAGTTGGGAAGAATAGCTATACACACCACCACCACCACCACCACCATGACCATCACCACCACAAACATCACAACCACCACCACCATCACCACCAATACCACCATCACCATCACCATCAACACCACCATCACCACCACCACCATCATCATCACCATCACCATCACCACCATCACCAT
>PVHP010050466.1:0-11794 GCA_004024765.1 Zapus hudsonius
AGCTGGGACAATGTAAGGACTCACATGTCATCCTGGGTAGCATGACATTGTAATCATTAGGGTCCAAATTAAACTGGTGAGATGGGATTGACTGACAGCTTGTTATCCTCAGCTTCCCAGGAATCAAAGCCAGCCTGTGAGCAAAGTCATGTGCTTGTCGAGGGCAGAAGGAGACCAAAGGCAGGAACCAGCAAGGAAGACGGAATGACTCGAGCCCATGTTTCATTTATTCAAAAAGGTTTCTCAGGGTGAGAAGACTGCCCAGCAGAGCTCACCAGCACAGGACAGGTAGAAAGTGGACCAGAATTGGACTGAATTGGAAAACTATGATTAAAGTTTGAGTCACAGAGTGTGCTCACATCGTTGCCATGAACCCCCCCCCCCACTTACCAGAAGCCATGGACCCCCTCTGGTAGAAGATGGTTGATGCAACTGAGCCAACTTAATCTTTGGCGTGAAGTCAAGCAAATGAAGTGTACCTTTCCATTCTTTCACTTCTTTCCTGCTTTGATCATTTTAAGCGTAAATTTCAGTAGCAATAGCTGTGTTATACAACCACCACCTCTGTCCATTTCCAACAAGTTTCATCATCCTAAACACACATTCTGTATTTATTAACTAGCAACTCCAGTCCTCCTTCCCATTCAAGCCCTGGAAAAACTCTATTCTATTTTCTATCTATAAACTTACCTATTCTGTTATGTATTAGTCCAATTCTGGCCCATTTTCTACCTGTCCTGTGCTAGTGAGCTCTGCTGGGCAGAGTCTTCTCCTCGCCCTGAGAAACCTTTTTGAATAAATAAAACATGGGCTTGAGTCATTCCGTCTTCCCTGCTGGTTCCTACCAGCCTCTATAGCCTACTCTAGGTCTCTCATACAGGTGGAATAATAAATTTATAACTTATATCAGCAAACTTTTTTTTTTGTTCTAAATGACCAAAAAGAAGTTTAAACTATTTGATCAATTTCCCATGAAAGATTGGATCACTCAGAGTCATTTGTGGTGGTACATTCCTGTAATTCCAGCACTCAGGATCATCAAGAGGATGAGGAGACCCTGAGGCCACAGAGTGAGTTCCAGGTTGACTTGGGCTAGAGTGAGACCCTACTTTTAAAGAAATCAAAAAACAGTCAGATGTGGTGACACATACCTTTAATCCCAGCACTTGGGAGGCCAAGGTAGGAGGATCCCTGTGAGTTTGAGGCCAGCCTGAGACTACACAGTGAATTCTAGGTCAGCTTGGGTTAGAGCAAGACTCTACCTTGAAAAACCAACCAACCAACAAGATTGGATCACAGAGTTGGAGAAAGGGCTCAACAGACGTGGGGGATGGCGTGTGAAGGCTTGGAGCTGAGCCAAACGCAAGATGCAAATAACCTAAGGATGCTGCAGAAGTCATGCACATCTGGAACACAGCAGCCCCTAGAATTAGTCAGCACACATATAGAAGCTGTGCCTGCACAACCAACTCCAGCACTACCTACAGCCTTTGCCGCAGTGGATATTGCTTCTGTTTTCAGACCGTGGATTTGGCTATAGCTAGAGGGTAAAAAAAAAAAGGCATTTCTTGGACTGGAGAGATGGCTCAGCGGTTAAGGCACTTGTCTTTGGTGCCTAAGACCCTGGGTTCAATTCCCCAGTACCCACATATGTCAGACCCACAAGGTGGTGGCCCTGGTGTTCTCTCTCTCTCTCTCTCTCTCTCTCTCTCTCTCTCTCTCTCTCTCTCTCTCCCTCTCTCTCTCTCTCTCTCTCTCTCTCTCTGTATTTCTCTGCTTGAAATGAATAAAATATTTTGAAAAAAGGCATTTCTTCATTGGCTGAAACTCAAACTTAGCTGCATCGTTTAGATATTATACCTTTCATGTCTAATAGTAATTGTGCTTTTACCTTTTTCTTGGAAATGAGTAATTATGAATGCATACTTATGTATCTCACACATAATGGAGATGACAGAAGCCTTGAAAGTGCCTTGGGAACAGATGGTAGTTTTAGAACAAAACAGATCCAGTAGCTGTCAGATCCAGCTTCCCGTAGGTTGAAAAATAGAGTTCTCAGGTGGAGCTGAGAGAAGCTCACTCTCGCTCTCATACCTCGGGATGCGGATTCTCTACAGTGATGTTGGAATGGGAACACTATGACAATCACAGTTAATGAGCACCACAAGCTGCAAAGAAATAAAACCAGAGGCTCATCTGATAAAATAATATACAACCTAATTCAAACTTAAACATGATGCCTTTGACATGAGACTAAATGATACAAATTTACAGCTTTACATATCTTTGTATATGGTTTGTCTCCATATCAACCTATCCATCTATCTATTGGTCTATCACCTGTATCTACCCATCCATCCATCCATCCATTCATTACCTATCTAGTTATTATCTATCATCTATCTATCTATCATCTGTCTCCATCCATTATCTGTCATCTATCTATCATCTGTCTCTATCTATCTATCTATCCATTATCTATTTATCATCTATCTACCCATCCATCCATCCATCCATTACCTATCTAGTTATTATATTACCTTTATATCATCTATCTATTATCTATCTATGTACCTATCTATCATCTATCTATCTATGATCTATTATCTATCTATTATCTATCTATCATCTATCTCTATCCATCCATTATCTATCTATCTATCTATGATCTATCTATCCATCCATCTGCTATCCACTCATATCCTGTTAGTTCGGCTTGTCTGGAGAACCTGTTGAATATATAACAACTATTTACTCTTTGGAAATCAATGTTGTCATCCAGCCAAGGTCCATTCTCTCTGCTATCACACAGGTTTCCTTCCATATTCTCCCCTAACAAAAGGTAACTCACCCTTCACCAGCCTCTTTTCTTCCAGCTGTAACCTTTTGGTTTCTTTATGAATTCAAGTTCACTTTCTATATTTTTTACATTTTAGAAGAGTAATTTGTTTGGCTTTTAAAAATATATTTTATTTTAAATTTTATTTATGAGAGAGTGTGAGAGAGAATAGGTATACCAGAACCTCTTGCCATTGCAAATGAACTCCAGACACATGTGCCAATTTGTGCATCTGGGTTTTCATGAATAGTGAGGAACCAAACCCTGGCCATTAAGCTTTGCAAGCAAGTGCCTTTAATCACTGAGCAATCTTTCCAGCCCAAGAAGAATTTTATTAGATTATGATAGAACTTATGAGAAGGAAGGAAAAGCTCCTGTATAGCAGGAAGGGGTTTCCAGAAATAGAAAGTCCACCTAGAGACCCAGACTGGGGTCTTTTCTAGGTTATAAATGGGGGCAAAACTGACCAACCCAGACACCAGGCTGGTTGTCATTTGGGTATGTGTTATAGTTACCTTCCTGTTGCTGGGACAAAGCATCAGACCAAAAGTAGCTGATGGAAGGAATTTTTTTATTCTGGTTTACATTCTCAAGGGGAAGCGTCATAATAGCAGGGGAAAGCAGTGCATGAGCAGTGAGAGGTGATGAGGCTGGACATAACCTCTGTCTGCCACAGCAGATGGAAAGAGCAGTCAGAGAGTGAGCCAAGCTCTGGCAAGAGGGAGCTGGCTAGAATACCCAAAGCCTGCCCTCCAACAACACACCTCCTCTAGCAAAGCTCCAATTCCCAGACTGCCAACAGCTGGGAACCAAGCATTCCGTACACAGGAGTTTATGGGGGACATCTAACTGAAACCATGAACTTGGTGTTAAAGAGGGAGTGCCTACATTGTGATGTCTGGTGAAAACAAGGTTTAAATATAATGATTCATTGGGCTGGAGAGATGGCTCAGTGTTTAAGGCACTTGCCTCCAGTGCCTAAGGCCCCAGGTTCAATTCCCCAGGACCCACATAAGCCAGACCCACAAGGTGGTGGTCCTGGTGCGTTCTCTCTCTCTCTCTCTCTCTCTCTCTCTCTCTCTCGCTCTAACTCTCTGCTTGAAAATGAATAAATAACATATTTTTTTTAAAAAAAGAGAAAAGAAAAGAAAAAAATGGAGGAGGGGCCCCTGCCCCCAATCTGAAAAAAAAATTCACTATCTACAAACAAATATTGAAATTCAATAGCTGACTTTATGCTGCTGAGCCATCTGCTTTAGTTTCCACTATTTAAAAAATACATTATTTATTTATTTACAGAGAGAGAGAATGTGTGTGCCAGGGCCTCTAGCTGCTGCAAACAAACTCCAGAAGCATGTGCCACTTTGTGCATCTGGCTTTATGTGGGTACTGGGGATTTGAACCCAGATTCTTAGGCTTTGCAGGCAAGCGCCTTAACCACAGAGCCATTTCTCCAGCCCCTTTTTTGCCATGATTCTTATGCAACCTTGCAGCACTGTTTGCATTTCTGTGATATTTTCCCATTTGCCATTAAGTCCTCCATAAGACTGCTTCTGCTGTCGTTAGGTTTGTCATCAAGTCAGAAAACATGTTGGAGGGCTGGAGAGATGGCTCAGCAGTTAAGGCTCTTGCCTGCAAACCTAATCCCCCAGGACCCATGCAAAGCCAGATGCACAAAGTGGCAGATGCATCTGGAGTTTGTTTGCAGTGACAAGAGGCCCCGGTGTACCCATATTCTCTCTCTCTCTCTCTCTCTCTCTCTCTCTCTCTCTCTCTCTCTCACACACACACACACACACACACACTCACACACACATATATGCATATATATATATATATGTATTAATTTCTCAAGGAAACATATTCACAGAACACTGAGAGTGACTGTCAGGAGTCACAGCTAGGAACTAGACCATGGCTGTCAGCCTGCGTGTGCACTGAACCGTCCCCTTTTCCAACCTAGGTGAGTAAACTGTCACCCATGCAGGACATTATATCACAGGGACACTTGTACTGGCAGAGCAGGAAACAGTCCATTCCTGAATTTGAGATCAATTGCAATTGACAATCCAATGCACAGCTCACTTGGTTTTATTCGCAGTGCTCTCCAGGAAGTTGGTAGGTCCATGGAGGGAAGTTCTCTCTGCGCCTGGAGTGAGCCACTATTTCTATTTGGGTCTCTTTGTTTTTGCAACAGGGTCTCACTCTAGCCCAGGCTGACCTGGAACTCACTCTGTAGCCCAAGGCCATCCTCCTTCCTCAGCCTCCTGAGAGCTGGGATTAAAGGCATGAGGCACCATGCCTGTTACTGTGTGTCTGTATTCTTAACATTGGATTTTCTTTAGTTTTATAACTTTTAAAATTATATTTATTTATTTATTTTGGTTTCTCGAGGCAGGGTCTTGCTCTACTCCAGGCTGACGTGGAGTTCACTATGTAGTGTCAGGGTGGTCTCAAACTCTTGGTGATCCTCCTACCTTGACCTCCAGAGTGCTGGGATTAAAGGCATGCACCACCATTCTGGCTATTTTTTTTGACGTTTTATTGACAATTTTTGTACATATAGACAATATACCATGTTCATAATCCACTCCTCCCAAACTCCCTTCCCCCCCACGTGTCTTCCCTCCACTGAATCCCTTCTTTCCAACTAGTATCTCTTCCATTAGGATGCCATCACCCCCCGACCCCATTATACAGGTCTTGTGTAGACCTCACCAACTACTGTAAGTTTTGAGTGCTTGGTCACTTTGTGTCTGGAAGATAGTACTGCAAACACTCCTCCCTTCTTTTAGCTCTTACGTTCCCTCTGCCATCTCTTCCTCAGCGCTCCTTGCACTGTGGAGGGTGTGATAGAGATGCTGAACACGGCATTATCAACTTGGGATTTTTGAAAGTGAATTCTGCATGCTAAGAGCCATGCACAATCCTGATGGTTCCCATAGCCTCGCCTGGGTGAAAATTCAAGTCCACTGACCAAAGACATCCCTACCTTTGTTGACCAGGGTACTTCATAATTCATGCATGAGGTGAGGAGAGGGAGATCCCCATCAAGCCTTTCCAAACAGCAGCTCTGAACTGTTTCCCATCTGATGAGGCCTGACTGAGGACGCTTGCGTAACCCTGATAAAGAAATCAGGTCTGCCTGAGAATCACTTTCCTACGTGGGTTGTAGATATCCGTCTCCCTATTTTTAAGGCATAACATAGATTTCTTGGTTTGGGCAGATCTTATTTTTTAAAAAATATTATTTGAGAGAGCCAGAGAGAAAGAGAAAAAGAGAGTATGGAACACCAGGGCCTCTTACCACTGCAAACGAACTCCAGACACACGTGCTGCTTTGGGCATCTGTCTTACATGGGAATTGGGGAATTGAACCCGGACCATCAGGCTTTGCAAGCAAGTGCCTTTAATCACTGAGCCATCTCTCCAGTCTGATCTTAATTTCTTACTACAGAACACCTTCAATTTCAGGAAAACGGAATGAGGATGATGGGATGACCCCTGAAGTGGGATCTGGGGGTGCTATGGCTTGGATCTAGTTTGCATGTTGTCTCCGCCCACCCTCCCTCCATCCCTCCAACCACAAGGCTTCATGTATTGACATTTAATTCCTTTTGGAAGGTAGTAAGAGTGTGAAAACTTAACCTGACTATATGACTATGGTGTTTAGGGATGGGGTCTTTGGAATTTGCTTGGGATTAGATAAGGCCAGTAGGTAGAGACCCTCAGGCCTGAATTCTTCTGATTTTATAAGAAGACAGAGCAGAGCCTCTAGCTGGGGTGGTGGCTCATGCCTTTAATCCCAGCACTCAGGATTAAAGAGGCAGCTACAGAGTGAGATCCAGGTCAGACCAAATGCTGTGGTTTTTTTTTGTTGTTGTTGGTTTTTTTTTTTTTTTTTTTTTTTTTTTTTTGAGATAGGATCTCACTCTAGCCCAGTCTGGCCTCAAATTTCTCATGGATCCTCCTATCTCTGCCTCCAGAGTGTTGGGATTAAGGGCAGATACCTTGTTTTTTTGTTTTTTAAAAAATATTTTATTTATTCATTTTCAAGCAGAGAGAGAGAGAGAGAGAGAGAGAGAGAGAGAGAGAGAGAGAGAGAGAGAGAACACCAGGGCCACCACCTTGTGGATCTGGCGTCTGGCTATATGGGTACTGGGGAATTGAACCTGGGGCCTTAGGCACTAGAGGCAAGTGCCTTAACCGCTGAGCCATCTCTCCAGCCCCAGATACTTTGTTTTAATAAAAAGAAGAAAGAGGAGAGGCCAGATAGACAAGCATGCACAGGCAAGTTCTCTGTCTCTTATCATGTTAAGTTCTCTGTTCTCTGTCTCTGTTTAGGACTCTGCCAGCAAGGATGCTATCCCCAGATGTGAGCTCTGGAACTGTGAGCTGATCTTTATAACACTGAGTAATGAGATCCTTGGGTGGGAGTCCTGGCTCTTCCCCTTGGGAACAGTGTGATGTGGTAGAATCGGGATCCATTCCTTCACCTACTCCACTGGCAAGGTGTTCACGCCGTACCCTCCTGTCAGCTTTGAGAGAAGGAACCCAGCTTTCTAAGCCCAGCACCATCCTCCTCCCTGGTCTTTGACTCAATCAGTCAACATCCACTCTTGGCTGATTCTCCAGGGTTATTCAGAACAACCCTGCTCTTGAACAAGGAAGCCCCTAGAAGCAAGCCCACTCTGTCAGTAGACGGATGCATCATTCTCCAATATCATTCTACTAATGGCTGGGAATGTATAGCTAAGTTAGGAACATGGTATTAGCAAGCCCACTTGGAAACTTGCCTTCAAGGTCCCAATATCTTTTTATCAGTAACTCTGCTGATCCTGGATGTAGGAGAGGAAAATGGCAGGTGTGGGGTGGGGTATCACGGCCATTAAGAAAGGCCCAGAGCCTTTTCCAGACTTAGTAAATCCTTACTTAAAATTAGTGAAAGTAGAGAGCAGCTCTGGTGAGAAAGGCGAAGTAACCTGGGTATAAACGTTATAAATAGAAAAGCTATTTCAGAGTTGATCCAGCTTCCAACTCCCAAAGAGATCATTAGCAGGGGAACAGAAAACCAGGCAATCATTCTCGCCACAGGAAGTTTAGGAAAATACCCTTAGAAGTTCCAGAATGCACCAGTGCTCTCAGTCTGCAGGTCTGGGCCAAAGCTGGAGAGACCCTTGCCGCAGGCCTCCTCATTCGCTTGTTTGCTCACAGCAAGTGGAGCGGTCAGTTCGGGAGATCCTGAGATAAAGGCCCTGATTCAATTTCAGCTTCTTTCTCTTTTAAGAACAATAACATTCAGAAATACAATAACTGAAAATGGATGAAGTCCATTTTGTTTCCAGGATGTGATAAGGGAAGAAAAGAAGACATGGATAATGAACTTTTAGCCCCAGGAAGGGGGCAATGTACCAAAAGAATGGTCATCAACCCAAGTGTGGTGGTTTGATTCAGCGATGAGAAGGTGACTGCAACACCCAGCGAGCTTAACTTTCCCTCTGTAAGAAAAATTTGGGAAGTCTTGGATTATAAAATAATACACAGTCCCTTAATTCTTGTTTGTTTGTTGCTTGTTTTTCGAGGTTTTTAAAGAAGGGTCTCGCTCTAGCCCAGGCTGGAATTCACTATGTAGTCTCAGGCTGGCCTCAAACTCATGGCAATCCTCCTACCTCTGCCTCCTGAGTGCTGGGCTCAAAGGCATGTATGTGCCATCACGCTTGGCTTCAATTCTCTTTTTTTAAAAAAAAATTTAATTTATTTGAAAGAGAAAAAGAAAATAAGCCTTTAACCCAACCTCCACTTAATCTTGGTTGGAGAATTTGTTTTGTTTGATAATGGCAGAGAAAACAGAGAAGAATCAAGATCCATGGAGATAAGAAGAGTGCTCACCATGATACGTGCCACCTCTACCACATCTGACAGGACCCAGGAGAAACTGCAGAGGAAGTGGCCACATGAATATTGATCTAACTGATAGCCTGACAACCAGCTTCAGAGTGATGGTGACGGACACAGTGATCAATCAAAATTCATCAAAGCAGAAATCTAGAGGCTTCAGAGAGCTCAATACTAAATCAGATTGCCAACAGGCCTGCCATGGCTCAGGGAACATTGAAGGAGAGGGAACAGAGATTGTAAGAGCCACAGAGTGGGTAGGAATTCCTGAGCCCCAGTTCCCCTGCTACCCCACAGGGTCAACTGAAGCCTTCATGGCCCCACAGTGAATACCACAGTCCCACTAAGGAAGGCCAAAGGGAAATTGGAGAAGGGCCAAGGGGACAAAAGAGTATATATAACCTGTATACTTATATATATGTAAAATAAAATACATTTTTTAAAAAAGAGAGTTATTATGGGCATGGTATGGCCTGGCAGGTCCTCTTGCCACTTCAAAGGAACTCCAGATGCATGCACCACTTTGTGCATCTGACTTTACATAGGTACTGGGAAATTGAACCCAGGGGCGCAGGCCTTGCAAGCAAGTGCTGTTTTAACTACTGAGCCATCCCAGCCCCCAGTTATTTTTTTGGCTTCTATGGTGGACAGGCTGCATTGGGATATGTGATGTGTTGAGCACTGAGACCAGAATTCCAAGCCAGGCTCTCCTACAGTCTAACCCTGATAAAGCCCTGTTCCTCTGGATGGCAAGACTCCTTCTCTGAAATGAAGGGGCTGGGCAATCTTCCATGCATGGTGCATGGTCTCCTGGCTCCAACCGTGGGACTTGGCTGTGTCCCTGAGAGGAAAGCCTTGTCCTCCAGCACCCTGAGGTGCACAGCTCCTCTCCCTGCATGCTCGGGCTGCCCCATCTGGCAGGCACTTGCAAGACTACTGCTGTGTTTCCATCTGTCGAATCTGCAGAGCATGGGGGAGAAAGGGTGTGAGGTGCGAAAGTTTCTTCCATATTCTTTTTGACTGTCTAGGAAAGGTGATGTTGGAAGACCTCTCAGGAAGTGCCTTCTGAAACACAAAAGGATATTTGGAGGAGTGGGTAGTTGTCACCTAGAACAGCCAGTGGCCTTCATTAGGATTTATTCCAAGGGGAAAGAACTCATGGTCGATGAGTTAATCATTTGGAATAGAGCAGCAGATGCTAGATGTCTAGCGAGCAGCGTGGTTTTCCTGATTTTGAGGTTTTTAAGGCACACACACTCGCACACGTCAACTCTGCTGCACAGAAGTCATTCATAATACATGGAGACATGATGGCTTCAGGGAAATTCAAAATGACTTCTTGTTTTTTTTTTTGTTTTTTTTTTTTTGAGGTAGGGTCTCACTCTACCTCCAGGCTGATCTGGAATTCACTATGTAGCCCAAGGGTGGTCTCAAACTCACAGTGATCCTCCTACCTCTGCCTCTCAGTGCCAGGACTAAAGTGTAAGTGACTAAAGCCAGTGATGCCTGGCTTGACTCCTATGTGTTATTTCCACTTAAATTTGTGAAAAAGATCCATTGTAGTTGTCCATACATAAGCTGAGTAACTTTCACCAATAGCTAGAGAATATGTCTGCATTTTCCTTCTCATCTTAATGAGTTCTTATTTAACTAAAGGTTATCACCTTCAGTTTGAGGAGGATATGTTATTGTTTTAAAAATATGCAGTCTGTGGCTATTACACCCCGCATGCCCACTCTCGGCTGATCTTGGAAGCTAAGCAGAATGATGCATTAGAAGGACTTGGATGGAGACTTCCTGGGAGTCCTGGTGCTGTGGGCTAATATGTATATATATATGAATACGTATAATGTGGAGCCCAGCAATGTGATGCTATGTGCCCAAAGCTGACAATACCCAACATTCCCTAAGAGCATATAAATGTCCCAAATTCATCTCTGCTTACTTTGACGTTTGCTTAAGGAACTTTTTAGGAAAAAATTATTTTCAGAATTGACAGCTACCTGGGGATGAGTAGGTGGAAGATGTGATTAGAGAAAGAAAAATATGAGCCTTCTCTGTCTTATTCTTATCTCCTCCCACATTTTATTCTTATCTCCTTCGAAATGCTTTTCCATATTCAGCCAAAGGTCTGAATTCACCCTAAAGACTTAAAATGACCAGGTGAAGTAGAATAAACGCATCTTTAATTCCAGCTCCTTGGGAGGCTTATTGCAAGTTCAAGGCCAGCCTGGACCACATAGCAAGACTCATCTCCAAAAGCAAACAAAGAAAAGCACAACAATCAAATTCCTGAAATTCACTATAGTAGATCCAGGCCTCTGGGACATAGCTGCCCCCAGAAGGTAGAGGGCTGGGCCACTGTCAGCTCCTGGCTGCCTTCTGCTTGATTTTGCACAGTGTTCGTGAAGCTGGAGAATGAGGGAGGCAACTCAGAGCCCATGGTGGGATGAGAAATAGCATCCGGTGTGGGCATAGCCTTGGGAGACAAGGAGGAGCAGGGCCTGATCACACACAGCCCACCTCGGCTGAGCTCATCAATCGACTTTCAGAGCCACCATCTTACTCAGGCCTGTCGTGATCCTCATGTCTAAATAAAAACTGTTAAAACTCTGGAGGAGTGATGACAATATGGTGACTTAAAGACACACCGATGGGTATATTCATGAGGAGCTACACAATATGATTTCTGACGGTTGTTTGGCATAATTGTAAGATTGCTAAACAGAGCTAAGGAAAAAGAACCTTTTCAAAAATAGACGTTTTTGCTGGATGAGCTTCTAATAGCAACATGGAATTTCTGTTTAACTTTTTTGTTAAAGGAAGCTCCTGTCGAAAGCTGGGCTGAGACATGGTTTCAGATAGGTGATAGCAGCACTTGGGAGATGACGTCAGAGTTGCTCCAGAGGGTGTAGGAGGGAAAAGGGTGGAGAGATTATCAACTACTTGAATTTCCTCATGAGAGCAATAATGATATTTTTAACTCTCTTCGGGTTCTTTAAAGTCAATCTACTTTAGAGACCCTTCTGGAAGGAGAGAGAAGCGTGGAGAATGGCAACC
>PVHP010050467.1:0-11807 GCA_004024765.1 Zapus hudsonius
AGAGAGAGAGAGTAAGAAAAAGAAAGACCAGCCTAGAGGATAGAAGAAGGGGGGATGGATTGGGGGGGTAAATACACAAAACTAATGGCAACATAAATCAATTACATAAAGACCTTCTTGGATACCATTTTACAATTCATTACCCTTAATAATGGGTATGGGGAGAATCAAAACAGAAAGCCCCATAAAAGGAAGAGAAAGCATAACCCTAAAACCGTGGGCTCTGGCTGGTATTCCTAGGGCCAGAATTGAGTTCCCTGCCCACCTGCCCAGTAAGCTGTTGGTGTGGGAGACATGAGGTCCCCAAAGTAATTCAGACTCTTCCCCAAACACTTGGTTACCTGCAAGAGCTAAAAGGTAAGTCCTTATTGCTGAAGACACCACAGTCTGCAGCCACAGACATCAAGTGAACATGCTGGAACTGAGAAGGAATCAAGTCCACTCCTGAATAGCCCTCATAGTTCTGGAAAGTGCTATGAGAATGTCTAGAGAGTATCAGTTGTCAACAGATTGAATAAACAGGAGATCCTGCCAGATATAAAAATCAACCAACTGAGTAAGAAGTATGCATTTCTGCAGTAGTGGCACAGAGCGGATGCAGGTAACCAACTGCTCATGGATTGGACATGGGACCTGCTGGGGGGGGGTAACTCATATCTGGCTCTAGAAACTAAGCCAGATTCACAAGGACAGTAAACCAATAGGCTCCAGAGAGAGCTTCTACTGCTCTTTAAGTAAGAAGAGTGTACATACACATCAATAAATCTCTCTAATAACTAGGCTTACCCCCTTTAATGTAAACAGCTTTCACTTTTGGTTGGAGAATACTTGGAAGAACCAGTTACATCAATACATCAAGATAGAGCCAATTGTCTACCATGAAATGGGTCACCTCCACCTCATCTGCCTGAGCCCAGAAGTCATTACAGAGAAAATAGTGACACAAATAATGTCCTTATGGCTAGTCTGAAAATCAGTTCCAGGGGAATGGCAACTATGGTAGTTTAAATGGATACCCCTCAGTGGATACCCCTCAGCAGTTTTATTAAAGCTTGTAATTTGTCTCCAGCATCCTGGCTAGAGGAACTGTCCACCTTGGCCTGGATCCTAGCATCCAGCCCTAAGGTGTTTTGGGGGCAGATCTGGAAAAACTCTGAGCTCTGTGAAGCTCACTGCAGTTTGAGTGTGTGTGTAGTGTTGGTGATAGTTTCTCTTACTCTCTCTGCTTGGACCTGTGAGGGGAGGGGAGCTTCTTTCACCATTGTGGAACTTCCCCTGGATCTGTAGCTTCAATAAATACTTTCCTCCCATAACAGTGCCTGGTCTGAAGGTTCATCTCAGTGGCATGTGCTGACTACAAGAGTGGTCACTCAAACCTCATCAAAACAGAAAAACAGAAATCCTGAGCCTACATAGAAAGCAACACTAAATCAGATCCCTATCTTGCCATCCAAGGCTTATGGAACATTTTCGAAAAGGGGTATGGAAAGATTGTAAGAGCTTCAGGGTGAATGAGAATAGCCTGAGACACTATATTCCTTCTCTCCCCCCCTTCCACAGACTGACTGAGGCTTCTTGATCCCCACAATCAATACCAATAACCCCATTGAATAAGACACTCAGCAGAATTGGGCTGGGGGGAAGGGGTCTAAGAGTACAACCTTTTCATTAAAAATCAACAAACACTAAAAATATTTTTAAAGAATATGCTCAGAAAAAATTAAAAAGGAATATACTCAGTAAATTATATAGGTAAATAAATTAGTCAATCAATGCAACTATTTTTGCAGCTAAATTCTAAAAGATATCTGCTACCACTGAAGCAATTGTTAGTCTGCAAGATCCTTACCATGCTCACATATAATGTACCAGGCTCACATAAAAATCCTTACATTGTAGTGAGCACCTGACATCCTAGCATGCCTAAGGAAAGATGGGGGTGGAGAAAGGAGAATGCCCCAGAAAGTCACAAGCCAGCTAGTCTGGCATACACAGTTGTGAATAATGAGAGGCTTGCTTCAAGCAAGATGAACAGTGAGGACTCACACTTGAGGCTTTCCCTGACTGACCTCCACACACATGCCATTGCACACGTGCACACACACACACACACACACACACACACACATCTGCATTAACATGTATACACTTCTACCAAGAAAATAATAATTTTACTAAAAATACTAGAAGATATAACTGGTACATGTGATGGTTAATCATGATTGCCAACTAGTTTGGATCTAACAACATCTGGGAGGTAAATTTTCAGACAGGTATATAAAGTGAGCCTTTGCAAGCTGTTTTCTATGCAGAACCACACACTCTGCCATGTTTTTTCCTTCCACAAAGCATATGACCCATAGTTCCATTTGGAAAGGGTTTCTCTCTCCAGTTTCTTTTAGGACTAATCCTGGCTATGATTGTAAAGCTTTTGCCATCCTTTTGTTTTGTGCCAACATACCAAGTCAGCCCTGTGCTTTTATTTTGACTAGATAAAGCAGGCAATCTGGTCAGAGAGGAACCCTTAAAATGAGCATAGGTACATGTCCAGAGAAGGTTATTTACCAAAGTGGTGGTTTCATAGAGGCCTGGTAAACATGCTCGTATAGATTTAACTGCTCTTGATCTGAGAGATGCCCTTTCCTTAATACTATGTAATGCTACTGAGCTCATCAAAAAGGTTTTATCTCATTATAGAAAGTTCCAGAAACATGGCCACTGCTTGCTTAAGTACTACATATCTTGCGAGGTCTAGTAGCATGCCAAGGCCCATTTTTGAATGGCATATCATTCTATCATGAGTGATATGACCTCAGATTCTCAGGATTCTTTGCTGTAATTTTCATATGGAATTGTTCCATTAGCTCCAGACTATATCCATCCCTTCTAATGATACTTCTACCAAGATGGTCTCTGTGGCACTGTATGGGCCAAGCGGATGGACTGATTCCCTGCAACATGAATATCTACAGTGTGCTTTCTGCTTGTGGCCCTACTGAAAGAGAGCATCCTGGAATGTCACCAGATAAATGGCCAAGTCAATATTCCTGAGCATAAAAATGTAGCTTCTATGCCACTTTTGTTGGCTTTCCACATATTTACCTCTAGAAACATAAAAGTTTATTAACTACACGATTACTTTGCTAGTTAGTATGATTATTTCAGTTTCCTAGTATTGGACATTTAAGCAAGGCGATCTAGCCTCTTAATGTGGAGTATTATCAAATTGCAAGTGATGTTCATACCTTTCATCAGTGTATTCTCTGTGATCTTGGGGAATGGTATATTCTCTTAGCTGTTGTAGTCAGTTCCATGTTGCTAGGATCAACATCCAAATAAGATACAATTTATAGGAAGAAGGGTTTGATTTTAGTTTACATATCCAAGGGGAAGCTCCATGAATGGTGGAAGAAACTGGGTCTCTTTCACAGATCCAAGCAGAGAGAAAACCACCACCAACCAGTACAAATAGGCAACAAAAAAGCAGAGAACTACAGCAAGCAATAGGGACCCAGGAAGAACTCAGAAACCTTTCAGCATACCTTTAAACTAAAATTAGATTCATCCTCAAACACACCTATTTCAGTCAGGTGGCTGGAAATCCAAGTTACAAGCCTTAATGTGACATCTGAGTCTATTGGGGGACATACATTCAAACTACCACATTCCACCCCAGCCCCCAATAGACTCATGACCATCTCACATTGCAAATTATATTCATTATAATTGAATATTTATATTTATATTTATGGACAAAAGATTACTCCCAAATCCCAAGTCTAATCTGAGATTTGAGACTGTCTCTTAACTGCAAGTCCTATAACATCAAAATAAATTGCATGCTTCCAATATATAATGGCAGAGAGTAAATATTTCCATTGCTATAAGGCATAACAAGGAGACTGGACCAATGCAAAATCAACAACCGTTAGGCAAACATCAAACATCTTCAGTTCAAGTCTGATATCCATAACCAGTGACTGACAGTCTCTATATTTTCCAATTCCACCCTTCCAGCTGGGCTGAGTAGCCAGGAAAATCTTTCATCCCAAGCCTACAGCTCTCCATGGTAGCCCTAGCACAGTCCTGGTATATCGAAAACATCTCAGGTCTCCACTGCAAATCATGGTCCAGCTTCCAGTGGCCTTTCTGGCCTCTTTATCAGGAACTTCATGCCCTGCCTCACATGCTGTATCTCATGTATTCTCATGGCTCCTGGAACCATGTGCACTTCATGACCCACTCCATGCACTTTTTCATGCTTCTGAAACCAATACCAGGTGCATAGGATATAGTCATATTGTTACTCAAAAGAGGAAAATAAATTTTAACCTTGAAGAGAAGGATTTTTCATTTCAAAAGAGTTTGTATTCCTACCATTGTTTCAACCTAAAACTGCTGGGTCATCCTGAATCATGTTAATACCTCCTTAATACTAGCAGCCTCAGCAACCTGTCTCAGGGCCAGTAATTTTAAACTTGCTTGAATTTTTCCAACTTTAAAACTTCTATCTGTTAGTTCTGTATCTTCTGCCAGTCCATTGCTTTCAAACTCAACCTTGCTCAAACTATTAAGACTTGGGCAGAAAAACACAGTAGCACAGTTCCAAAAAAGTTCTCTGCTGTCTTTCCTGCCCCCTTGATTATTATTTATTCATAAATAAAGCCTCCAAACACAATCCTCTCTTCATTTATCATTTTCAAACTCTCACCAAAATAACCCATAAAACTTGGCTTCCCAATTTGGAAGGGGCAAGTAAAAAGTTCTGTCCCATTCCTCCAACACAAAATTCCCAAAGACCAAAATTCACATGGTCCAATTCACAGCACCACATATTTTAGTACTAAATTTCAGTTTTCAGTTTCAAGTTTCTTGAATGAGCTTCCAAACCGGGCACAACTTAGAGGAGGAAAAGTTCCCTCGGTGGCAGAAGAAGCTGGATTCCTTTTGCAGATCCAAGCAGAGAGAAAACCACCACCAGCCAGCACCCTAAGCAAGTACAAATAATCAGCAAAACAGCAGGGAACTGTAGCAAGCAACAGGGGCCCAGGCAGAACTCAAAAACCTCTCAGCATATCTTTAGGCTGGAAATCAGATCCACCCCAAACACACCTCTTCCATCAAAATGGCCGGAAATCCAATTTACAAGCTTTCATAAACCATCTAAGTCTATTGGGAAACACATTCAGACAGCCACAGCTGTCTTTTGTGCTGTAATGTTCTACTGGATCTTTTGGCGACACACAATATACCCACTTATCATCATCTGCCATGTAGCATGCGATTTTAATGTCCTAAAAATGAATTTCTTTTTTTAAAAAATATTGAATTATTTGTAAGAAGAGAGAGATGGAGAGAAGGGAGACAGACAGAGAGAATGGGCACATCAGGGTCTCCAGCCACAGCAAATGAACTCCAAATGCAAGTGCAACTTTGTGGGTACTTGGGAACCAAACTCGAGTAGATAGGCTTTGCAGGTAAGTATCTTAACTACTGAGCCATCTCTCTAGCCCTGAATTCTTTCTTATTCTGCTTTATAAACCAGCACTCCTGAGCAAGCACCATCAGAATCTAATTTCAAGTGTACCTTCCTTGTATCTTTTTATGTAAATATTAGGGCACTAACAGGAAAAATTTCTACTGATTTTGTTATCTGTTAGGCTAATTCTTATCAATTTCAGACATTTTCCCAAAAATGGCATTTGGTAATGACTGGAAATATTTTTTTACATGACTGGCACCTACTAGATAGAGGCCAAAGATTATAGTTGACATTCTACAATATACAAATCAGCATCCACACACAGACATGAATCTGCCCAATCAAAACTGTCAAGAGTTATGGGCTCTCTGCTTTAGTCTATAGTCAACTTCCTTTCTTTTCAGATGAAGCTTGTCCTAGCCAGGTTACACCTGAAAGCAGGAGAATATAGCTTTTATAGGAACACCTATTGATTTGATTGAGAGAAAGGGAATGTTTTCTGTATCATCTTGCAACAAAAAAAGAGGTCCTAACCCTTGCTAGGGAATGGTGAACCACTTCCACAAACTTACAGGATACAGAGAAGTTTGGAGAGTCATGATCCTCAGAAGCACCCCTCTGGTCCTTACCTCAGTCCTAAAGTCCCAATTTTTTTTATTGGGTCCCTGAGTTTTACAGGTATGCTCTAGGAGATAGTTAAACATATCTGGAGCTCAGTGATTCCAGTAATTGGTTCTTCACCCTGCCATTTAATTGCCTGTCCTTTGACCAAAAACAGGAATGCCTTTTCATACACTACCCCAAAGACTCTCTGGTTCTCACACTTAGTTATTTAACTGCATAGCAGGTCTTGGTCCTGTATGGCGTTCATACAACTCAATAGCAATTACCCAACTATGCTGCTTTTGTACACATTGTTCTCCCTGTTTTCAAATGTTAGTCATGGTATTCCACAAGTACATTTACCTAGTTCAATATTAGTGAAAATTTAGGAACTGAACCACCAGTTTTACCAGGCATTTGGCTTACCTACTAATTAATGCTTCACTTGATGGGTAGTGGGTATAACTCCAAACTCCCATCTTACTAACTATATATATTTTTTTTTCAAAGCAGTTGACTCCATGTTTGCTAATCTAGATTCCCAAAGAAAAAAGCACTAAGATAGGATTAGACATGAGATAGAAATCAGGGAAGGAGAAGAAGAAGAATGAGAAGGCCTCCTACCTCTGAGTGTAGAAGACTGGGAGAGAAAGTTACAGTTTTGGAGAAGTTTGCAAGCTTGTGAGACCAAATGTGACCAATAAAGCAATCATATGATTCCCACAAAAATGTCTTCAATAACAACCCCACCTCAATTATCATTAGTGTCAAGCATCCCATGAGCAGTAGGACTGTATACACATATACTGACAGATTTTTAATGTGGAGAAATGTCTAGGGTTCTCAGCCAACAGCACTTCTTGTGGTAGAATATCTGGGAAGCTACTGTTGTAGCCAATATGCTGTCAACACTGTGGACACAATGTTGTAACTACTTTGATGGGGAAAATGTTATCTCCACCAAGAGGAAAATTATTAAAGGCAGTTAGAATAGCTAGTCAGAGCTCCTTTTCCTCACTTGGTACACAGATGGGAGGTTCCAACTGGCAAGATAATTTGTCCTTTTGTCTCTTCAATTGTGACATGAAGCAACAAGTAAGGATAAGTTATACAAAATATAAGGATTAGCTAAGGGATCACAACCCTTTTTGCAATGTACTATCATTTATCAATCTCAAGAATGCAAGCATAGATCTAGATATAACTACCTTAATTACCACGATTGACAATCATTTGTTAATTTTTTCCCAAGGGGAATGAGAAAAGGTATTAGTTATATCATAAATATCAAGGAGTCTTTTGAGGTATATTAAAGGAAATTTATTTAAAGATCTTTAAGAACAACCTCCAAACTGCTCAAGATACCATGTTATAGAAAGACTGTAATGTATCAAATCCAACTCCACTCCATCAATTACAAGTTTGGGGATGGTGGATAAGTAAAACTATACCTATGACTTCATTTAGTTTGAAGTTGAATGGAGATAGGATAGCTATGCTATATGGTTATATTTATAACTAAATTAAAAAATGAAATAATGTCCCAAAGTCTAAGTATTTGACATATGTTTAATCTCATTATGTAAAGTTATTGTAAACATAATTTGATTACATAACTTCCGTTCAAATTAAAAATGTGTCAAGAACAATGATTTCTCCTTTTGGATGCAGTCTGGAGTAGTGAAAGTGATCTAATAACATCTGGAGGGACGTGGGCTTTTCGATTCTAGTGATAAGAGTTTGACTCACATTGCAGTACCGGATGCTGACTGCCATGCAATAAATTCAGCTGTCTGACACTTCCCTCATTTCTACAGTAAGAATAGGCTAATATTTCTATCACATGGTTGTTTAAATGAGGTGAAAAAAGTGTATCAAAAGTGCCTGTCCTGTGCCTAGTCACTCAATAATTATTGGTTTTCAGCAGTTTTCTCTAATATAAATATGATATATTCATGCTTAGAGAGTTAAGCAGGGCCATCTATTTCTTATACGTGCAAATCATTATCATTTTATATGTAAGCATGTGCTGTTTAGTCTCTTTCCCTGTCAGTAGTCACGCTTGTCCTCCCCACCAGTCAATATACTTTTAACAGTGGTTAATTTCTCTTTAGATTTTACTTCCAGTTGGCTAGATTCTTTATAATGATAAATTCATATTTCAGCTGATGCTGTGTAAAGCAAGAAGAAACATCTTATGTGTGATGGTTGGAGAGATTTTTCTTCTGCAAATAGATAAGCTTGGAATCAAGTTTCCATGACATGCATTTGTTCTTGTGTGCATGTGTGTATGTACTATGGTGCGTGCTTGTGTGTATTGTATTCAAGCATATGAGCCTAGGTGGCTCCCCACTGCTCACCTTCCGTGGAGGACAGACAGTTGCTTGAGATGGTGGGAGCACAGTGGGTGTCCCGCTGCATCTCTCTTCCCGCCTGTTCTTGTTCACACCTATCTCTTAATGAAACCAGAACTTGCTGCTTTTCTTGAGCCCAGGATTTCTTGGTCTCTGCTTCCCGTTGGGGACTGCATTTACAGGTGACCATGCTTAGCTGTTGCATGTGTGTTCTGAAGATCTGAATTTAGGTGGTTTCAGGACCTTCATGCTTGCATAGAAAGTGCACATAACTGCTGAGACATATCCGAAGCTCCATAAAATGCATTTTAATCCAAAGAAAATATTCACCGACTCTGCCATATTTCCTCACCAGGAAGTTTGTCTTAATTTGGTCACAGTTGCTAACTACAGACCTGTGCATGTAGAAGTTGCCAATAAATGATTGTGAACTGGATGGACTGGAAATAAGTGAAATTTATGTAATATTGTGGCCCTTCCTCTTTTGGTGTCATATTGATGTTGCTTTTTGGGGATCAGGAGGGGTTCCCCAGATTTATTAACCCAAAGTTTGGGTTCTGTCTTAATCTTTAATAAGAATAATAATCATAGACTCAAGAAAGACAAAGTATACCAGGCTGGAGAGATGGCTCAGTGGTTAAGGTGCTTGCCTGCAAAGTCTAATGACTCAGGGTCAATTCCCTAGTACCCATGTAAAGCTAGATGTATAAAGTGGTGCATGCGTCTAAAGCTCATTTACAGTGGCTGGAAGCCATAAAGCAACCCTATTCATTCTCTCTCTCTCCTCTGCTTGCAAATAAAATATTTTTTAAAGAAGGACAATATGAATCATTGAGTTTATTTGGTGAGAAATCACAAATTGTGGAGTTTGTTTAAGGTGAATTGGGATCTGGGAACGAAGGTCAGACACATTTTCATGTAGAAAACATTGAAGAAAGATTGAAGTTTAGGGGAAAACTGGAAGAAAAGCCAGGAGCATGTGGAAAGCTAAAAGAAACTAAGGCTCCAAGGAAGGATTCGAGTGAGGCTGCAAACACAAGGAAGGTAGAATCTAGGAGAAGCACACCTGGTGTTTACTGTGTGCTTTCTGTGGAGGGAAACTAAGAGAGCAGGCTGAGAGCTTGAAGAAGAATAGCCGAGGGCAAATACCTAGAAGTGGTACACACGACTCTTCTGTGTGATGTCCGGTGGAGAAGGCTAGAGAAGAGATATGGAGGGAACCCACATCAGAGGTCCTGAGTGTAAATATGCTGTGGTGGATTCAGAGACCCTAGGATGGTTGTATATGTAATTAAGGGAAAAGTTACCCCAACTATAAAAGAGGCAAGCAGAGAAGTTTCCCCAGATTAAGAAGCCATTTAATCCTCCACCCCCCAGCTAGGCTGGGTGAGCAGGAGCAAGACTCACATGCTCACGTGGACCCCTATGGCATGAGCAAAGAAAAGCAGGTAAAGGAAAAATGACCTAGACAGGAAGTATACTGCAGCCTTTATAGTGACATATTCAGGCAGGCTGGGAAGACCTGATTTAGTAAATTAGGAACACCAGAGCCAGGCCCTGAGTGGACCCACATTTGGTCAGCCTGTTTGGGCTACAGAGCATTAGACTGTGGGCAGGAGGGGGTGTTGTAGGTCAGTCTCCGTCAGACATGAGTTCCAGTTCTGCCAAGAGTCTGCATTCTTGTTCCAGGACAAGATGGCTGTGGAGTGGTATCTCCTGGTTCTCTCTGGGCCTCAATCCCTGACTGAAACTGCCTAAAAGGAGCTCGCTTTCTCCTATTCTCCTTCAATATAGACTAAAGGAGAGTCCTGTCATTTTCTCATTATGGTTATATAAATGAAACATTCAGCATCTTAGCTATTTTAAAGTATACAAAATTCAGTGCCTTTTTGTAATTGGTACACAGAGATATGGGTATCATTCATTCTGACATTTTCAAACACATTTTGTCTTTATTGATTCTCATGAACCCTCCTATCCCAAGTTTCCCTCTCTCCCTCAGTTCCACCCTTCCCTTCCCAGTATCTTCTGTTCTTTCTGTTTGGTCTTGTTCCTGGTTATACCTTTATAAGCTTTGTCCACATTTGGCCTCCTATATTACAGATATTACAAGTTGAGACTCGCATATCATAAAGAACATGCAATTTTGGTCTCTCTGAGGTTTAGTCACTTCACATGATTTTTTTTCCAGGTTCATCCATTTTCCTGCAAATTTCATAATTTTATGTTTCTGTGCTGCTGAATAGAATACCATTGTTTATATGCAGCACTTAACTCTAGGCTGATTCCAATTCTTAGCTACTAAAAATAGAGCTCCAAAAAACCTTGAAGGGCAAGCATCTCTATAGTAGATTGTGGAGTCCTTAGAATACATGCACAGGAGTTGAACAGCTGGGTCATATGAAAGAACTATTCCTAATTTTTAAAAATATTTAATGAATTTATTTTAAAAAGATACAGACATAAAGAGGCAGACACAGGGAGAGTATGGGCACAGCAGGGCCTTCTGCCATTGCAAACAAACTCCAGATTCATGTGGCACTTTGCGCATCTGGCTTTATGTGGGTACTAGGGAATTGAACTCAGGCCATCAGGCTGTGCAAGCAAGCACCTTTAACTGCTGAGCCATCTCTCCAGTCCCTATCCCTAAGTTTTTTTTTTAAATATATATTTATTGTCCATAATGAGTTACATTATTTAGTGGGCAAACAATGCGTTGTTATCCCGAATTCCACAATTCCCCCCCCCAATCCCTGCTCAGTTGTATATCCTCCTCCATGGGCTGTCTGTATTAGTCCTTGAGGCAAGGGATCCTGGATATCCTAGTACTCAGCCCGTTTCTCCTGGCCCAAGTGTGTTAATACTGAGGGGTGCCATGCCTCCGGACAGTCTCCCCCACCACGGCTCTCACAATCTTTCTGCCCCCTCTTCCGCTCAGTTCCCTGAGTGGTGGTGGGTGAGTAATAATGCTGCTTTAATGTTGCGAGCTGAGGGGTCCTTGTGTCGAAAATCCTTGGTTTCTGTCTCAATGGCCTATCCTGTGTTGATTGAATGACTGTGGTTATAGGTCCCTTGTTGATCTGTCATTGTCTGCTGGGTTCCCTATGGATCCTCCCCGATATGACTGTGGTGGCTCTTCTCTTGCCAGGATCTCAGCCATTGGCCTACAGTTGGTTGGTAGGGTTAGATGGGCCACAGCTCTCTCATTGCATCCTGAAAAACACAAACACATTTGGCTTATCCAGAGTTGGTTGAATGGCTGTGGCTATGGGTCTCTTGTTCATCCCATCCTTCTCTGCAGGGTTTCATATGGATCCTCCACAATATGACTGTGGTGGCTCATCTCTTGCCATGATCTCATCTTTTGG
>PVHP010050468.1:0-11795 GCA_004024765.1 Zapus hudsonius
AAAAAAAAAACCTACTCAGGAATGAGAAATAAGTTTCTTTGACTTTTGAAGAGGACAATCTGTTATTTTTGTTGTTAGTGTTGTTTTTTTTCAAGGCAGAGTCACTCTAGCCCAGGCTCACCTGAACTCGCTCTAGTCTGGCAAGGACAATTATTTTGAAAAGATGATACATGTTGGCAGTACTCAGTGGGGGTGGGGGTATGGGATGGGAGATGGACATGCAGGTAGCACTGGGGGCAGCCATGTGACAACCATCAACCCTGGCCTCCTTTACCAGTTACTCCCTGAGCTCTTGGGACTCCGTCAAAACCAGGAGAAATAGTGTAAGAGCTGAGCTGAGCTCACATTGCAGAAGGCAAAACAAATCATCTCCTGGAGTGGAATACCAAAATTAAGGTCACAGGGCACACCCTGGAGTGCTGGGGGGGGGGTCTAATATCTACTGTGAGCCTCTCTGCGAAAGTGACCTTGAAGTATGATGTCACTAGCCAAGAGGAGCCTTCTTGTTGCAGTGTTACCAAGAGCAAAAGCAAAGATCCTGAGGTGAAAAATCATTTGCAGGATTGGAGAGATGGCTTAATGATTAAGGCATTTACCTGCAAACCAGAAGGACCCGAGTTCAATTCCCCAGTGCCCATGTAAATCCAGATGCACAAGGCTGGCATGTGTCTGGAGTTCATTTGCAGTGACCCTGACATGCCCATTCTCTCTGTGTGTCTGCCTCTTTCTCTCTCTCTCTCAAATAATTAAATAAAATATTTTAAAAAATGATTTGCCTTTCATGGCAAATGATGAGCTGTTTAAGCCACCTAGAACACTTGAAGAAAAGTGAAGTTTGCAAAATTGAAGACTAAAGGCATGGTCTCGGGTTATTGAAAAGGAATAATTGATAGAAAATAAGATGAGAGAGCCGGGCGTGGTGGTGCATGCCTTTAATCCCAGCACTCAGGAGGCAGAGGTAGGAGGATCATGATGAGTTCAAGGCCACCCTGAGATTACATAGTGAATTCCAGGTCAGCCTGGGCTAGAGCGAGACCACGCCTGGCTAGCCGTTTTAATTTTTATTTTGAGACATTGTCTTACTGTTACCAAAACTGGCCTTTAATTTGTGATCCTCTGGCCTCATCTTCCAGAGCGCATGGCTGGTTTCTGACAGATGTTTAAAGAGAATGCAAAGCGCAGCACAGGGCACTGTGCACAGGTGTTACATTAAGAAAACCACCTAAGCCAGGCACGGTGGCTCAGGCCAATAACCTTAACGCTTGGAACACTATGGCAGGAAGACAGCTAGCTCAAGGCAAGTCTAAGCTACATTCCTGAACAGCCTGAGCAGCATAGGAAAACCTCTCAAACAAGAAAGGAAGGAAGGCAGGAAAGTGGTGAGGGAGGGAGGGAAAGGGTGGAGAATGAGAGGCTAGCAGAAGGTGAATATGATCAAAAACATTACAGACATATGTTGTCAAAAATAATACAATTTTAAAAGAAAGAAAAAATCTACAGTGTGCATTTTTTTTTCTAAAAAGATAGGAATCTGATTGATACGGTATGAGCAAGAGGGGAGAGGATCAATAATACTTCAAGTCTAGCTTCTGCTACATTTCGAGTTCAAGGCCAATCTGGCCTACATGAAACCCATCGCAAAATACAACAAAAGAAAAAAATCCCTCCAAACCACCTTGTTCAAGGCTCAGGAAAGCCCAGAAGAGGGGAGGGGCCAAAGGACAGCAGAGCAGAAGGATGGGGAGGAGGGCTGTGTTCTGGATACTAGGCGGCTGCCACACTCATGAACTCACCGCAGCTGTGGTTCCCAGCACACGATTGAGCCTGCCAGTCCTTCACCATCAACAGAGAGAGATCTCAGACCTTCTGGAGTATCTAATGGTGGCTGGGAGAGGGAAAGCCGAGTTCATCCATGGTGTGGACAATGTTAAGTTGCCCTTTCCACAGTAAAGAACATTTCGCCCATGATCATGAAAGCAACCTTAATTTAACTCAGTGGGAAAAACAAAAACAAAAAAGCACATGCGAGATGAGTATGAGTGGGAAAGAATTAGGATGTTAATGGAAGGGGAGGAGGATAAGAGAGGGTATTTGTGGAGAATAAGATCAAAATACATTAGATACGTGTATGAACATGTCATAAATTGAAAAAAAAAGAAGAGAAAGAAGAACAGTTTTTTTTTAAGGAAAAATAACACCAGCCATCTGAACAATGAAAATCAACAACACAAAGGCAGAGATTTTGTTGGTAAAGCATAGATTTGGTACAGGTGCTAACTATCAATGGTTTACACTGTTTATTTTTCTGCATTATTTGAATCCTGCTACCATGTACTTGTATCCCATTTTTTAAAACTATCTTTATTGTGGGCTGGAGAGATGGCTCAGCGGTTAAGGCACTTGCCTCCAGTGCCTAAGGCCCCGGGTCCCCAGTTCCCACATAAGCCAGACCCACAAGGTGGTGGCCCTGGTGTGCTCTCTCTCTCTCTCTCTCTCTCTCTCTCTCTCTCTCTCTCTCTGTATCTCTCTGCTTGAAAATGAATAAATAAAATATTTTAAAAATATCTTTATTGTCAATAATGAGATACATTGTATGAGCAAGTCTTGTGATGGTACGCCCATTTTCCTCCTCCCTGTCCCCACCCACTGGTGCCCCTCCTCGGTGGGCATATTGGATCAGTCCATGGGGTAGGGAGTTATGAATAGCACAGGAGGTAGCCAGGTTCCTCCCCACCTTTGTATGTTGTTGCTGAGGGGGTCAATGTCTCTGGATATTCTCCCCCACCATGGCTCTTACAATCTTTCCACCCCTCTGCTCAGTTCCCTGAGTCATGGTGGGTGAGTTTTAAGTCTGCTTTACTGTTGAGATTTTAACTGTCTCTGGACTATTCCATTTTTTATTCCATTTTTTAAAAGGTCAATAAGAGTTACTAGGGCAACAGGATAATTGGTCACTTTTCTACTTAAAAATTCTGTATTGAAAAGTTTTATATGTAATATAATATTAGGAATAAAACATTTAAAACAGTGTTTTTTTCTGTATACTTATTTTAAAATGGGTGAGGAAAGTGGAAGGGAATATTGGGAGGGAGCCCAGCTTCTCCACTAAGAATCTGTATGAAAAGATTTATTGTATGTGTGTCTAGGACATAACCACATAGGTAGCTAATATTGAATGTGACTGGCTGGGGCTCAAAAGTAGCAGGTAATTTATATTTGGTGGGAATTTTTTTTAACTTAGGCCAGGACCATTTTGAAAGACAAATTTCCTGCAAAAATGACTATTAAACAAGAGATTGCAACTTTAGTCTTGGTCCTATTACAGACATAGCTATCTGACCTTAGGAACCTTTAATTTCCATTTTCTATTGATGAAATGATAGAACTAGGGTGGGTGGATGATCTTGATAACAAAGAATTAATTTCGTGTACCAATATGTTAAAATACACATACATTGTTTCTGGGAACTTCTAACACTGACTTGCTTTTTAAAAATTTGTTTTCTTAAACCGGGCATGGTGGTGCATGTCTTTAATCCCAGCACTCGGGAGGCAGAGGTAGAAGGATTGCTGTGAGTTCAAGGCCACCCTGAGACTACAGAGTGAATTCCAGGTCAGCCTGGGCTAGAGCGAGACCCTACCTCGAAAAACTGAAAAACAAAAATAAAAACAAAAAATTGTTTTCTCAGGTCAATTCTCACCAAACTGGGCCAGGTGACCTCTCTGAGTGTCTTCAGCTTTGACTCTCCGCTGCTTTTTGTCTGTGGCAGCTTCTGCTCAGACAGTCCTTCCCCTTCAGCCTCACCTCCCATTTCTGCCTGTCAAGTTCAGTCCCTTGGTGGGGGGGGGGGGTCCTTATAATCTGTGCCCTACGTGAGGCTGTTCCCGGTCACAAAGAGTTCTTTCTCTTGCCTCCTAAACCCTGAGAGCCCTCATGAGCATGGCTCTTATTCACCTGCTCACCTGTTACCACTCTTAGTTTATCTGTGCCAGGTATGAGATTATAGACTTCCTTCTTATACAGGGACAGTGGCTTTCTTTCTTTTGTCAATATTTTTGCTTATTTATTTGAGAGAGAAAGGTGGGGGGAAGAGAGGAAATCTAGACGCATGGTCCACTTTGTGTGTCTGGCTTACCGGGATAATGGGAAACCAAACCTGGGTCACAGACTTGACATGCAAGCATCTTTAATCACTGAGCAATCTCTCCAGCCCTGGCTCTGGCTTTCTGATTGCATTATTTTTTAGGGGGATCATGACAAATTACTATGACCAAGCTAAGTAACAAGAGACAGATTATCCAAAGATAACTAGTTGAATGCAGACCCAAGCAGGGCTGGTGAAATAAGGTATAACTCCTCTCTTTCCCCATTGCAAAGAGTTACCATTTTAAGCACTAAAGAGACAATTTCCTCAGCTTTAGATCCTTGAATATAGTCCACTTTTTTTTTTCCCCTTTTCAACCCCTGTTATCTCAGGGACCATTTACCAACTGGACATTTGTGAAAAGTTTTTCTTTTTCTTTTTTGTTGTACTTTTGTTTGTTTGAGACAGAGTCTCACTGATCTGGAATTCACCATATAGTTCAGGCTGGCCTTGAACTCACAGGGGTTCTTCTACCTTCCTACCTTGACCTACCTGAGTGCTGGGATTAAAGGCATGAGCCACCACTACTGGCTATGAGCTTTTCGTTATTCATTTGTGTAGGGCTGGAAAATACATGTCTGTTACCCTAAACTAGTTTTGACATCTCATTTGCCTGTGGAGTTGTGATAGCTACAAAGTGGCCTTAGAAGAGACTACAGAATCTTTTCTAGAGAATAAGTATTTACAACACACATGACAGAGAACCTACTTCTTTAGTGGAACACATCTACAAATGAGTAAGAAACTTGTACCATCCCAACACATGCATGCAAAGAAGCTTAAAATAGATTCTTGCATGAGACTATTTGTACATAAAGACAATACATGTTAACAGAAATAATGAAAATATCATTTGTTATCTGCTCTATTCCAAACATTATCTTAAAACTGTACATATGGGTTGGAGAGATGGCTCAGTCAGTAATATGCTTGCCTTGCAAGCATGACGGTCCAAATTTGGTCCCTAGTTTGAAAAATCCCTAGGGCTGGTGAGATGGCTTAGTGGTTAAGATATTTGCCTGCTAAGCAGAAGGACCTGAGTTCAATTCCCCAGTATTCACATAAAGCCAGATGCACAAGATGATGCATGTATCTGGAGTTCGTTCGCAGTGGCTGGAGGCCCTGACATGCCCATTCTCTGTCTGGCTCTTTCTCTCTCTCTCTCAAATAAATAAACAAATAAATGCCTAGACACTGTGAAGACTCAAAACTCATCAAAGCAGAAAATCTGAGAATGCAGAGAGCTCTCTAAATGAGATTTAGACTATGCCTTCCAAGGTTCAGGGCACATTGTGGAAGAGGGAGGAAAGATTGTAGGTGCCACAGGATGGGAAGGAGCATCATGAGGTACTATTCCCCCCACAGACGCTGACTGGTGCATTCATGACACCACATGAATACTGAGATCACATCGACGATGGGTGGGCGAGAAGGAACATGACAGTATAGCCCAATAGGAATATGACCAATATGCAATATATTCACATGGTAAAGTTCACAATCAATTTAAAAAATACCTGATGTGGCATGTACTTGTAATCCCAGTGCTCACGGAGCTGTGTGTGTGGTGAGGGGATGAACACAGGTAGATCCCTGGAGCTCACCGGTCAGCCAGGTTGGCCTACTTGATGAGTTCAAGGTCAGTGAAGAGACCCTGTCTCCAAAAAGGTGGATGTCACCTGAGGAACAACACTCAAGGTTGCATTTTGGACTCCACACACAAACACACATATATGCAGTGCATCCTTCACACACATGCACCTACACATACTTGGACACACATGCATACACATACACAAAAGACCTTACATATGTTATCTTATTTATTTTAATATTTTTATTTATTTGTGAGCAGAGAGAATGGGTGTGCCAGGGCCTCGTGCCACTATAAACAAACTCCAGGCACATGTGTCTTTTTGTATATCTGGCTTTCTTATTTAGCCATCATAGCAACTCCATTGAAAAAACCTTATTTCCATTTAATAGGAGACGAAATGAGCTTGAAATTTTCAGGGATCTTACCCGCTTTACTAAATGCAGAGGTTAGATTTTCTAGTCTTGGCCTATTTGAATTCTATACCTCAACCCTGTACAGTCTAATAGCCATTGTGAATTAGGCAAAGGTGGCAAATGCATATAGTTTCTTAATTCTAATGCAACATTCTTACAAAGAGAAGACAACATTGCACATATTTATAATACATCTTACTCTCTAAGTCTTTCACAAATGCATTTATGTAAAGAGTCCAGGCAATAAGTGATACTTGACCAATATAGTCAACACACAGCCAGCCTTGATTAGGCCCAAGGCTCAGCAGGTGTGGGTCCTTCTGAAGGCTGTGACAAAGAACCTTCCCATGTCTGACTTCTGATGGCTGCCCCAGATCGATGGTATTCTTTGGCTTGTAGACATGTCATTTCATGTGCCACCACCTTCACATAGCCTTCTCTGTGGCCTATATTTTTTTAAACCTTGTCATCTTGATCTCAGGACAGTTTTAAGTGCCTAAAAACAAAACAAAACATGTTGACCTTGTTCCTTAAGAGACTAAAACTTGGGTGCCTCCTTAGTTTGATCCTGAAATCTCTGACCAAACCACAACAACCCACACAGGCCTGCACAGCTCTGCTTTCATGGTTGTTAGAGCTGTCTAGACTGAAAACCAGATTTAAGTGGGTGGATCCAATTTCCTTTGTATTTTAATTCACATGATTTTTTTACTTAGTCCAAAAAATTAAGTAATTAAAGTCATAATTTTGTTCTATTTACTTACTTATTTTTTTTTGAGATAGAGTCTCACTCTATAGTCCAGGCTTTTCCTAGAACTCACTATATAGCTCAAGCTGGACCCAAAGTCAAGGTTATCTTCCTAGCTAAGTCTTTTCAGTTCTGTAATAAGAGACCGGAGCCACTATGCCTGACTCCTATTTCTTCATGTCTCATCTTAATGCCAACACACTGACATCAGGCAAAGGTTACTGTGACTACAGCTGCCAACTCCAGTTTTGTTCTGCTTTCATCTACTAGCACTGACTATAGAGGGGCCATATTTGAACATTGCATTCCACCAAGTTACAGACATTTTAAAAAGTTTGACAGCACTTTGTAAGTGGGAAGAACTTTTTTTTTTTGGAATTATCAGTAAATTAAATAAACAAACAAACAAACAAAAAACATCTCATAAACAATCACTCCTCAGAAAAGAAAAGTCAGCATTCTGATCCTGACCATTTCTGCTTTAGATCTGATACTGATCTATCTCACTCTCTGGTGGAGATTCTGTTTGTATTTTTTCAGAAGACAGCGAGAATCAGGGAAAACCCAATTCCACCAACAAGCCATGGGATGATGGCTGACATCCTGGCAGGAGATGAACCATCCCTGGCCTATCATATAGGACCCAAATGAAACCTACGAGAAAGTGGAGAGATAAAGAAGAGACCTATACCACAGCAAGTCAGATAACCCATGAAAGGTCAATGGAGACAGACACCAATGATACCCATCACAACCCAAAGCAGAAGTCAGAGACACTTAAGATCTCAACAATAAAGCAGACTTAAAACTCATCCACCATGACTCAAGGATCTGAGCAGAAGAGGGGGCAAAAAGATTGTAAGAGCCATATCCAGATACATGGCCCCCCTCAGTAACAACACATAAAAGGGGAAAAAAACTGGCTACCTCTAGAGCAATTAATAACCCCCTACCCCATGGACAGATCCAGTATGTGCACTGAGGAGGGTCCCCAGTGTATTGAGGACAGGGAGGAGGGAAATAGGGGTACCATCACAAGATTTGCTCATACAATGTATCTAATTATTGACAACAAAGGTATTATTTTTAATAAAATATATCTTTATTATCCATATTTACATATACTGAATGAGTAAATAATGTGTTGATGTCCCCAGTTCCCCAATTTCCCTCCTCCCTGTCCCCAATCAGCCAGATATCCTCCTCTGTGGGCAGTCTGGATCAGTCCATGGGGTAGGGGATTATGAATAGCCTAGGAGTCCGCCCGGTTCTGCCGGTCCTAGTATGATGTTACTGAGGGGAACAATGTCTCTGGATATTCTCCCCCACCATGGCTCTTATAATCTTTCGCCCCCTCTTCTGCTCAGTTCTCTGAATCATGGTGGGTGAGTATTAAGGCTTTATTATTGAGGTCTTAGGGGGTCTCTGTACTTCTGCTTTAGGCTGCATTAAAAATCGTTGGTGTCTGTCTGGCTTGTTCTGGGTTGACTGATTGGCTGTGATTATGGGTCTCTTGCTTATCCCACCACTCTCTGCAGGATTTTGTATGGATCCTTCATGGAATATTCTTGTGTGGCTCATCTCTTGCCAGGATGTCAGCTATTGGCCTGCAGATTGTGGGTAGGGTTGGAGGAGCCACAACTCTCTCTCTGCCTTCTGAAAAATACAAACAGAATCTCCATCAGAGAATGAGATCAGTATAGGTTAACTGAGATACACACTTCTGAATTGGCTAGATTCTATTGTGAGTATCCTCAACAAAGGTATTTTAGAAAAATGAAAAATCCCAAAGTTCTAAAAATAAAAGACCAAATCTGCACTTCAATTCACTGACCTACTGACTGACTCTGAGCCAGGTGTTTAAACACCCTTGCTGTGGTCTGATCGGCTTTGAATGTGTCCAAGGCTCATGTGCTTGACACTTGATCCCCAGGGTGGTGGTGGTGAGAGATGGAGGAACCTATAAGACACGAGGCCTGTTGGAAGGGAATTAGAATGTGGGACAAAGTTTCAGAAGGGCTTAATGCTGGTCACCTTGTGTGAGTAACTTCTCCCAAGAGTGGGTTGTGATAAAATGAGGTGACACCACATACTTGGCCTCTTCTGCAAACATCCATTTTTAGTTCTGCCTTTCTAGTACATTCTAATGCAGCTGGGAGGGCCTCATGAGGTGGTCAGCAGACAGGGCTGCTTGACTTGAACTCTAAGCCTCCAAACTTGTGGATTTAGATAAATTTTTTTTCTCCCTTCCTCCCTCTCTTTCTCTCCATTTTCTTTTCTTTCTTCCTTTGTTTTCTTTCTTCTTTCCTTCCTTCCTTCCTTTCTTCCTTCCTTTCTTTCTTCCTTCCTTCTCTCTCTTTCTTTCTTACTTTCTCTCTGTCCCTTCCTTCCTGCCTGCCTTTCTTTTCTTTTCTTTTCTTTCTTTCTTTCTTTCTTTCTTTCTTTCTTTCTTTCTTTCTTTCTTTCTTTCTTTCTTTCTTTCTTTCTTTCTTTCTTTCTTTCTTTCTTTCTTTTGTTGTGTTGAAGCAGGGCTTTGCTGTATATCCCAGGCTGTCCTTAAACTCTCAATCCTTCTGCCTCAGCCTCCAAAATGTTCCCAATTTGACATAATTATGACGTGCACCACTATGCCCAACTAGACCTCCTTTTTATTTTTATAAAGTATCCAGCTTCTACTTTAGAATTTTTGTTAATAACAACATGAACTGGAACAATGCAATGCAAAATTCTGTGATATATCATAAGATTGATAGTGGTTAATAATGGTTCAAACTTTATAATGATTTACATGCAGATTACATGAAAGAATCATGTCATGTTCTTAGGCTGGTTAATGTCTGGCATAGTAAAATCTCAAGGGATCTGGGCCCTTATTACCAAACTCCCTGTTATAAATTGTAAGAAATACAAAAACACTTGTTCTAAAATATTACTGACTAGTTTGTCTCAAAGCTATGACAAAATGCATGACATAAGCAATGGCAAAAAAAGGAGAGATTTATTTTGGCTCATGGTTCCAGGGGATTCAGCCCATGGTCACTTGCCCCACAGGCTTGTGGTGACACTCTGATTGTGCAAATGTGAGGTGGAGAAGCTTTACCTCATGGAGAACAGGCATCAGAAAGCAAGAGACAGGAAGGGGCCAGAGTCAAAACTCCTTCCAGAACCTGCCTCCTTCCTTCAGCTGGGTCTCATCTCCCAAGATTGTCAGCTACTTCCAAAATAGCACCACCATCTGGTGACCTTTTGGAGGAACTTTTCATTTCTAAATAATGACAAATCATTATCAAAAACCATTCCTCGTTGATTTTCGAGGAGGCTCAGTTAATATGTCAAGTATTTTATGTAAATAAGGCTATAAATACTTATATAAAACTACACTCATGAAAAAAGTTTCCAGCTGTGAGTGTTAGCATACTCCTTTAATCCCAGCACTAGGGAGGCAGAGGTAGGGAGGATCACTGTGAGTTTGAGGTCAGCCTGAAATTATATAGTGAATTCCAGGTCAGCCTGGGTTAGAGCAAGACCCTACCTTGCAAAAAAAAAAAGGGTCCATAAAGTTTTAATAGGTTATGAGTACAATGGTTGAGAGTAAGAAATTGGAGGTTTTAAAAACTGTATTAAAGATAATAAGATCTAGTTATGTCCTAGACATAACAGCTAGACTAGTCTGATGTTAAGGACACACAACAGTGAAGGATGGAAGAAGATATTCCATGTAAATAAAGCCAAATAAAAAGAGAAGGGCAGGAATGGCTATCCTCATAGAAGATCAAACGAACTTCAAGTCAAAGTCTTACTAGAGACCAGGATGGTCATTGTTATATAATAGGGCAGCCAGTGCATCAACTTGACATAATATATATGAATATCTCTGCACCCAAAATTGGAGCACCTGAAATATATAAAGCAAATAATAGACATGAAGGAAGCAATAGATGGCAAAACAGTAATAGCAGGGCAGTTCAGTGTCCCACTTTCTATCCCATAGATCATTCTGACAGAATAAACAAGAAAATACTGGACTGAACTTGAGCTTTAGACCAAATGGACCTAAGACCTACCTAGCATTTTACATCCACTAGCAGCAGAATACACATTTTTCTCTAGCATGTAAGGAACATTCTTTAGGATTGACCTATGTAGGGCCACAAAACAAGTCTTAACATATATTCAAATTGAGATCATGGTGTTTCTCACCACATGATATGAAACAAGAAATCAGTAACAAGAAGAATCTAGTAAAATTCACAAATGCTGTCAATCCATACCTATGAGATTATTGCTTCTAGAACCACTCTGAGCAAAAGAACATGGGATAAACTTAAGAACAACAGAAAACGATTCGATCAGAGATGTGACAAACACGTGATGAAAGAGGCTGCCGCAGGCCTCATGTGACATACTTATTTACAGCAAACTTTATAAGCAGAAGCAGTGAGCTGTAAAGCAGCAAAAAAAGTAGAATTTAGCGACCAATTTTCCACTCAGTGAGGGGGACCCCTTGTTTGGAACTAGGGATTCAGGGCAATAGGCACCGGATCCCGTACTTTTGGGCTCCCAAAACAAGATGCACTATGGGAGCGAGTGACAGGGAGACTACTAAAAATAGAATCTAGGTAATCCAGAATTGTGTATATTTGTTAACCTACACTGATCTCACTCTCTTATGGAGATTGTGTTTGTATTTTTCAGGATGCAGCGAGAGAGCTGGGGCCCATCTAACCCTACCAACCGACTGTAGGCCGATAGCTGAGATTCTGGCAAGAGAGGAGCCACCACAGTCATATCGTGGAGGATCCAAATGGAACCCCGCAGAGAATGACGGGATGAACAAGGGGCCCACAGCCACAGCCATTAAATCAACACAGGATAAGCCAGTGAGACAGAAA
>PVHP010050469.1:0-11683 GCA_004024765.1 Zapus hudsonius
TCACCCTGAAGCTGCCTCTGTATAAACTGAAATTTAATCGATCAATTTTTCAAGATCATCCAATCTTTTGTACCTGAAAGCTTACTCTATAAACCATGTGCTATAGTGTAATAGTATATGCCTGTCTTGCTTTGGTTTCCCCATCTGTACAAATGTGTGTTCTAGATAGTTACAGTACGTCTCCTACTTCTACTGTGAGGATGAATTCTGTAAAACCTCAGTACAGTGCCTGGCACATAGTAAGTGCACAAAACATGTTGTTAATGATGATCGTTGTAGTAGGAACTCTCTCTCTCTCTTTCTCCTTCCTTATCTATCTGTCTCTGTTTTACTGGTGGGAGAAGAATAGAATAAGGATAACTTTCATGAGAAAACATCTCAATTTAGGTGCCCATCTGGCCTTGCCAACTCGCTGGAATGACTACAAAGCGTGTTCTAACATGAAGTGGCACCAAGGACTGATTCTTCCTGAGTATGCTAAAAAGCTCAGCCCTCTAATGGAGTCCAAATAAAGAAATGTGAATGGAAAATAAAACCTGCGAAAGGTGCCCTTGTTCTCATTCCTCACTCATAGCCTATGCCACTGGCCTTTGCATCTGTCCAGTGTGACCCTCCTGGGCTGGGGGGGGGGGCGCTAGGCCAGGGCCAGGCCTCGGCCACTTTCAATCTCTGCTGAAAACCAGAAATTCAGTCTTGGCATGTCAACAGGAGCGATAAAAGTACAGCCAGTAAGCCAATTTTAGATGCTATGATTTTCTCTTCTCCTCATCCTTCTTCCTAAGCTATTTAGGTGATAAGAATAAAAGGAAGGATGAAGAAGGAAGAGGTGGGAGAACTAAAGATTTCAAAACTAAGATTTGTAGAAAAATGGTGTGCCAGTCAGTGGCTCCCCTGTACTTACACACTCACTTGATCAATACTAAGACCACCTGTGAGCTCATTTCTCTCTAGACCTCATTCATGATCAGATGTGATTACTTCTCACTTTTCCACCTTTCATGCTAAGGCCACCAACTTACTCCATTTGTTGTTCCTTTAAAGACATGTGATGGCTAAGTTATGTTATTATTCATTTCCTAGCTCCCAGTACAATCTCAAACTAACCAGAAAAAACATGTACCAGAGTTGCATCATTTGGTCTTTGGTCCACCATCTGCTTAGAATGATAGACCCTAACCAGTCTTTCTGTCAAAATGCTCAAATCTTACAGCATTGAAGTCAAATTTTTACCTTTACTGAGAGCCAATCTTTTCTGGTTGAATTTGGACATTTTCTCTCGCTGGCCCACATCTCTAGTATAATGCAAGTCTGAAAGTAGTGCTTCTTTCCGTAAAATCCTTCCCCTATCTTTTTAGATAGCATAAATTCTGTTTATTAAGCCCCACTGCTGGGCTTCTCCTCTTTGGGCTCTTGTCTGTCACTTCTCTGTCTTTGAGCACAGTCTACGTCTTGGCAGATGTAATATGAGTGAGAAAACATCTCAGCTTTGTGTCTCTTTGTGTCTGGGTCTTTAATATACTGGTTCTCTAGGCTGGAGCAATCTTGCAGTCTTCCTCTCATCTCCCAGGGCACCTCTTGATCTTTAGTATGTAGCTTCCTTTCTAAAACCATTTATAGTAATTCCCACAGCATAGTATTTAATCACATGCATTACCATTGCCTCACTTCTTTGACTTCCCCAATGGGCTCTAAGCTTTTGTAGGGCAATTACAGGGACTGTCTTATTTGTGACTGTATTGTCACCCATGGTATATTAATAAAAATTGCACAATTATGGTACTTAAGAACATCCTGTGTTCATGACTGTTTCTAAAATGTTTCCTTGGCTGGAGAGATGGCTCAGTGGTTAAGGTGCTTGTCTACAAAGCTAAACAACCCGAGTTCAATTCCTTAGTACCCATGTGGAGCTGAATGCACAAAGTGGTGCATGCATCTGGAGTTCATTTGCAGTAGCTAGAGGCCCTGGTGTGCCCATTTCTCCTTCTGTCTTTGTCTATCTCCCTCTGCTTGCAAATAAATGAAATATATTTTTAATTAAAAAAATAAAAACTTTCTTGAGTATAGCATGATTTTATTTTATTTTTGTAGCTGAGGCTCTAATCCAGGGCCTCATACATGCTAGGATAGCACTTTATTGCCAAACTACATCCCCAGATCTTTTCTCTCTTTTTTCCTTTGTAAGTTCCGGTGTCTCAAGCCCCACCCTCTGGCTTCTCATCTCTGGCCTCCTGGTCTTCTGCTTCTTCACCATAAGCACATTCTCTATATTGTCAAATGTAATATGACCCTTGAGGTGTTTAACTTTACCTCCTTTTTATTTCATTTTGCCAAACAGTTTGAAGGGAGAAAACGAGACTGTTGGGATGGCCTTCAGAGATAGAAAGAAAGAGTTTGGGTCAGACTTTGTATATGAACATGTCTGAGAATACAGAGAAATAAGGGATGAATATGAAAGCAGACAATGTGTTTGGGGAAATAACTGCCTTTCTTAAAAGGCCATACAGATATGGTAAAAAAAAAAAAAGGAAATATATTTTTAATTTTATTTAAAAATATGCTCCATTCTGAGATGTTTTGTTGTTTTGAAAGCCAACTCTTGGTTGTCAAACTACCAGCTGGCATTTAAAATTCCCTTTAAGCTCATTTACCCCCAAAAAATCATTTTGGAGTTGAGTTGATTAAAGTTCGGCTCACTATTTCCACCCTTGGGGCTGGGAACAACTCTGAATTTTGCTGTTTGATTCAAATGCCCATGCTGGTAGTTTTAGACATTCCTGGGCTGGGCAGGGCTAGGCAGCCAGGGACTGTGCATTCCAGGAGCCCAGAAGATGGTAAATTAGGGTGTTTTCCCCCTGTAGTACTTTAAATGTACGTATGGAGTTTACCTCTCCTCTAGCTAGGGTTTCCTTGCTGTGGTCTCATAGGTAGGCAGAGACAAGGATGTAAATCGCAGTGAAAAGGAATGACTCATTGGCCTATCCTGTGTTGATTGAATGGCTGTGGTTATAGGTCCCTTGTTCATCTGTCATTGTCTGCTGGGTTCCCTATGGATCCTCCACGATATCCAACTGATCAGGGATGGGGAGGGGGGAATTGGGGATAACAACGCATTGTTTGCCCACTAAATAATGTAACTCATTATGGACAATAAATATATATTTTTTAAAAAAGGAATGACTCCCCTCTCTTGGTCCCATAGCTAGTTGCGTGCAGTAGAAGTCAGGAGAAATTTTACCGTGTCAACCAGCATTTGCTGCTGCAGGAGAAGCTGCTGCTTCTGCTCCATGATCTGCCTCTGGAGGCTCGGCTTCTTCCCCAGCAGCTGCTGGCTCAGCAGGGACTGCTGGGAGTTCACGAAGCCACTTCCAGTGTTTGGGTTTGAACAGGAGTTGGGACTCGGGCTGGGGCCTGTGTTCTGGCTTACCACAGAGTGCTGGTCCTACAGAGAGAAAGGGGGAAGCTACTGTGAATGAAAGGAAGAAAACCGTAACATAAAGATGATAAGACAATAAGCTGAGATTCCAAACATTGTTCATTCTGTAAAAGATCAAATGAGGTGAACAGGTTGGACATCAGAGAATTGCTTTTGATCTAAGAAGAAATAATCATGTATTACAGTAACTAAAGCAGGTTTTTGCAGCAGGGCCCTGGAGAAGCTCCCCTCTGACTCATGGGAGGGCCTCCACATTTATGGAACCTCAAAGCAAACAAGCCCTGAAAATACACAGTAAGCCTCTCATCTTCTCAGGAACAAACAGGTCATAGAGCAACAAGTTCTTCCTTTCCTGTAACTTAGTATGCATTTATTATTGCTCATCCCACAATGCAAGTGCTATTTTTTGTGCATGCGTTTAAAAGCTGAATAACCAGTCTGAATTGAAGGCATTTTGCCACGACTAGTTTTCTGTGATATGACAGCCAGAAGGACCACAAGTTTATATTTTGCAAACACTCAAAAACTTGAAGAAGACTTTATTTCTTAAAAACTTAATTTGATTTCCTACTCAGTGACTCATGACTCTCAGAGCACTATATGGGGCTGGAGAGATGGCTCAGCAGTTAAGGCACTTGCCTCCAGTGCCTAAGGCCCCAGGTTCAATTCCCCAGTACCCACAAAAGCCAGACCCACAAGGTGGTGGCCCTGGTGCATTCTTTCTCTCTCTCTTCTCTCTCTCTGTATGTGTGTGTATCTGCTTGAAAATGAATAAATAAAATATATAAATAAATAAATAAAAATGATTATATGGTGAAAGTATACAATTCATTGATAATGAGAAAGTAGTGATTAAAAATTCACATTGTATATCAAATAATATCAGGCATTGGTGGATTGCTATTTTAATCTGAGAATTCTGCCAGTTTTTAGACATTGACAGATTAGGACCCTGCAGTGCAAAAAGCTAAATTCAGCGACCTATCGTCATTAATTCCTAATGAAGTGTTTAAAATTGAGCTGCTTACTAGTGAGATCACAGGGAGACTAGAAACAGCCTCCTTAGGAAAGTTATCACACACGTAATGGAGAAGATGTTTATGTATATACATGTAAAAAGCTATGCAATCAAAATTTAGATTATGTGATTAAAAGCAAAACCACGTGTCTTCACCCATTGATGAATGCCATCTGAAGAGCAGGTGATTTTCCAAGGTCCTGGTTCCAGAGATTCTGGAGCTACAGATTAGATACTTGGTCCCTGCTTGGGTGATTCTGAAGTGCACTGAACCAGGGAATCCACATTGAGTAACACCTATGACAGTGATAAAATCCAACTCCAATTTTCCTACTTGACTGCATGAGTTTTCAGCAGATAAAAAAGATTTCTCACAATGCCTGATAAATAGTAGGGGTGGTATTCCATTTGTGGAAATTATCTACTATTTTATTCCATTTTCTTTAGTTATCTACTGAGCTATTAGGAATAAAGACAGCAATACAAATACTGATCGGGCAGGAAGCATGGTGTGTTGCTTTAATAGTCTTGGAGCTTAAAAACTGTCTAAACAGCAGAGGGATGTGGAATAATCCTAACGATGGCCGCATGGGTTTGTAATGACTAGTCACCATGCTTAGTGTTCTCTGAGAATTATCTCACTTGTTCCTTCCAACAAAACAAGGAGCAAAAATTTGACTTTGTTCCTCAGTTTTTCACATGGTACATTTGACTCAAAGAAGCCATGGAGCTGTGAGAATCTGAAGCCGGGTTTGCCTGTTACAGGACCCTCCTCCATCGCTGTACTCCACTGTCTCTCAACAGAGGCAGGAAACACTGAAGAGACATGTGTGTGTGTGTGTGTGTGTGTGTGTGTGTGTGTGTGTTTTAAGCCTGTGACAAACTAGGTATTTCTGCAGCAGCACTCTGTTCAGGGCTCAGTGAGTACCCTCAGGTCGTCAGGCAGGTAGAAGGGAAGTACAGAGAAGGAACAAGGAAGCAAGATCCTTCTCATCAAGTATTCAAAATAAGTAGAGCCATCTCAAGGGTACATCCTCCCAGCAGCTGAAATATATATTTATCCCCCAATGACCAGCCAATTTTGTTAACTCTTTAAAATTACTTTATTAACTTCCATATTTTATTCCTTTGCAAACAGTATCTAATTATTAACAATAAAAAGTTTTTATAAAAGAGAAATGGTCTTTCTATGGCAAAAGTTGGATTTTTATGCCATACTTAGAGAAGAAGAGTTCATATTTAAAATACATAGTTAGAAACAGATGGAAAACTTCCAAAGGCTTTTCTCACCTCTTTGTACACCTATACAATGGACAAAGCACGAGCTCTGGAAAGTAGCCCTTCTTGGTCTCTGTGCCATTTCTAGTGGTTATTGTCCCAACTGGCAGACATGAATTCATCACAAGCTTCAGTTCCCTTACCAGTAAAATGGGAATATTAACAATCCTAATTTTATGGGCTCCCTATAGACTAGGCAACAAGCTAAGCCTGGCACACAGTAAGGACTTAAAGAACAGCTGCTCATAGTTATTAATGCTATTGCAACACTCAGAAGCAGAAGTCTGTTTTTGTGTTCTTCTCTTGTGAAGCAGAAGAGAGACAGGCCTTGCAAATTGCTGGAAGCTGTTCTGTGTCAACTCTGTCAGAGATGCAGAGCTCAGTTGCAGATTAAAAGCTGCTTGTGAGGTCTGCATTTTCCTTCATTCTCCTACTTGGAGATCCAATTACCAGTGGGTTCTGCGTCTTTTACCTGGGTTTCTGGGCCAGCTTAGGGTTGAGAGATTTTAACCTAGTCTATATATTCACAGGACAGCTAATATACATTTACCAACTGCTGTGTCTTTGTTTCTTCATTTGTAAAGTGACATCACATCAGACTGGTAATTTTAGAACAGTGCCAGGGACACTATTAAGTTCTAATTTAACCTAATAACACATAACTTTAACATTAAATTCTCCTCACATATCTTAATATGACTACTAATATTTCCCCTTATACTTATATTTGTGTTTTCTATGTTAGAGGGATGGCCTTGGAGTGGTATCTCAGACAGGTTGCAGCTATGATGTGCTTAGTCCCCCTTGGGCTCTCCAGCTCGCCACAGATGCCACTACTTCTACCTTTATCGCCACCCGTTGTCCTTCTTTCCTTACCTTCCTGGCCTAGACAAAGCAATTTGAGTCTAAATCCAGTTTATAGATTATCTGGAATGGTAAGATACACACCACACACTGCAACACATACTCACTCAAAGGTATGAAAGTGAAAGGTGATGGATAATAAGTTCATGAGGTGGAATGGGACCTACTAGTACCTTCAAATTAACCTAAGTCACCTACTATCCACTTGAGTCACCCCTGCTGTCCGCCTGAGTCACCCCTGCTATCCACCTGAGTCACCCTTACTGTCCACCTGAGTCACCCCTGCTTTCCACCTGAGCCACCCCTACTGTCTACCTGAGTCACCCCTATTATCCACCCGAGTCAGCCCCGCAGCCACCAACTTCTCAATGTACTTGAAAAAAATATACCAAATGTCTATCATGAGGTAAGCAGCTTTCTGTTTTCTACAGATTAAAAAAGCATTTAGAAAGGGGGAAATTAAAGAAAGAAAAAAGATGGACAAAGCATTCCATGTTGGCAGAACTGGTGAGCTGCAAAATGATTTCCAGAGAAATCTGGAACACTACCCCTTTCTGAGATTTATAAAAGATCTGCATGCCAAGAAATGTAGCTCTTTCTCTAATCAAACAGATGGACTATTCTAAATTTAGTTCCATTCCTACGCAATACCAAAAATATTCCAGGACCTTTTCCCCTAGAGTCCTAGGGGTTGAACAAATTTGAAACCAGTTTTAGGATGAAGGGAAAGTCCCTGGTTTCAAGAAAAGAATGAGAGATAAGCTCTCTTTTGGAATTCTGAAGATTTTAAAACTTTGGAGCTTGGATCCCATAGACGCTCTTCTGGTTCTCCTCCATACCTTCTCTCAGTTCATGACTGAAGTCATAGCTGGTTGCTGTCATTCTGCTGCCCTTCTGTTAGCTGTGAAACAAAACACCTCCTCACAGACTTGCTGTCATTGCCAAGATGCTGTGCAAACTTTAGTACATAAAATATTTTGAAAGAAAGATATCCTCCAATGCATTGGCTCTGAGTTACATGTTCAATCTCTCTGTTTCCTCGAGGCTCAGCCACAGAGAACTCAGCATCATGGAATCACCTGGTTCTCCCCAACACCCACATCCTTCCCCAGGCCAACTGAAGGTCATGGCGAAATCCCACCTGCTCAACCTGTAGATGACCGTGTGTGTGTGTGTGTGTGTGTGTGTGTGTGTGTGTGTGTGTGTGTTTGTGTGTGTGTGTGTTCGCGCATGCATGCTGTTTTTAACAATGAAGCCTATTATATTATAAAAAGCCATTTACTAGAGAAATTAGAGTTAAAGGTCAGTTTGATAGCGAGAAACAACCACACAAAAGGTTAAAATAATTGAACTACCTTCCATTTTATGTGGGTTACCTTGCTGTATTTATATATAAAATCACAGCATTTGCTGCTAATGTACAAATTTGATTTCTACTCCATGTTTCTTGACTTTTATATTAATTTATATTTAATATTCAGTGATTTTTTTCCATATTATTTACTATAGTATGTGTTTGTGTAATTTTAAAGTCCTTTTGTCATATTATTTAAGTCACTGACTTAATTTAGCTAGGCTTAAATGTTGTTAAAGCTTTTTATTCTTTGTTGAAATCTAGCATATAACTTCTAGCCCAAGAAATTCATCCCCATCTTTTAAGAAAGTTCTCCCTATAATCAACCTCTGACTTTAGAGTTCTTATCTGCACTGTGTCATTATTGATTCATTCAACTAATACTTGTTGAGCATCTACTATGAATCATGCATTCTTCTAGGTTTCTAGGGCAAGGCAATGGAAAGAGACCAAAGCAACTTTTCAGGAAATTCAAACAAACAACATTGTGTGAGCTTTAGACACAGAATCTGTCAGTGGGTTCATACCTGCAGTGTAAGGGCCATTCTGCACTTACTCCAAAGACTCCTTTGAGCATCTTTTCCCAAGGCCTCCACCCCTTGCAAGCATTTTCCCATTCTGTCCCAACCACTGTTAGTGCGTAGTTATTCCATTCATGCTCCTTCACTTGGAGACTATTGTGAAATTAACTCAAATCAGTAACGAAGATCTCATAAGAAACTCATATGTATATTTGCACATCTCCATCCTACCCTGTCATTTAAGAGGCTGGATATTGATGGGGCTGGTGCACTGGAAGGAAACTCTATACAGACACTGGACTCTCAAAATAGCAAAGCCTCCACCTGGCTACCTGGTTGCCATCTATCCATCCATTCAATTATCTGTCATCTCTCTATCTACCATCTATCACCTATTCATCTATGCATCTATCTATATATCTATCATCATCATTATCGCTTATCAAGTCTAAATCCCCAAACAGCACAGTCCCTTTCATCACTGATCATTCATCCTCTGCTTAATCTGCAGAAATATTTTCAGTGTAATCCGAGTGTTCTTCACAATGTCAAGTCGTTTTCAAAAACATTTGAATAAAAAATTGTAAAAATATAGACCTCTGCACATGATGACATTCATTCACTTTTCAGAAGAACAGACACAGACATAGTGCCGGGCATTTCACTAGGCAATTAAGGAAGCCATCATAATATGGAAACAACTCTTCATTGATTTTAGCCAATCAAGACCCATAGCCACAGTCATTCAATTAACACAGGATAAACCAGTGAGAGAGAAACCAACGATTTTCAACACAAAGACCTCTAAGTTCTCAACATTAAAGCAGCCTTAATACTCACCCACCATGACTCAGGGAACTGAGTGGAAGAGGGGGTGTAGGTGTAAAGTTTGTGAGAGCCGTGGTGGGGGAGACTATCCAGAGGCATGGCACCCCTCAATAACAACACACTTGTGCCAGGAGGACCGGGCTGAGTACTAGGCTCTCCATGGTCCCCTTCCACAAGGACTGATCCAGACGGCCCATGGAGGAGGATATCCAGCTGATTGGGTATGGGGAAGAGGGGCATTGGGGAACTGCGGATAACAATTCATTGTTTGCCCACTAAATAATGTAACTCATTATGGACAATAAAAAAATTAAAAAAAGAAAAAAATTTTGTTGCTTGCCTACAGTTTTAAAGTTTATAACTGTACCACTTATGGACAATTTTCTTTGTAAAATGGCTTTAAAGATGTTAGATGATCATTTTGGTAAATCATGTATATGATAATAATGCTTTTAGCTAGTGATAATCAAGATATATTCCAAGGAGGTGACATGCATATGGCTGATTTAATAGAAGCTGAGTACACGCTTTAGCAGATTGAAAACTCAGAAGAAGAATTATTTGCCAAGTTTGTTACTTCATTGACTTGGTATCTTATCCATGGGTCATCATAGATCTTGAATGAGAGGGAAAGCTCTGTCTCTAACCCTCTAGAAAATCAAAAGCACCTCTTTTCCTTAGAGGGCAAATTACCCATTCTCTCTGTTATTAACTATTTTTTTTCTCTCAAAGACAATTAACTAGTTCTGAAAAAAAAAAGGTTGATGTTTTAAAATAAATAACAAACCCCACTGACCTAACCCTTACCAGCTAGTTCAGCTCATTTAGAACTTCTAGGATATGTTTCTTTTGAGGCAGGGTCTTAATGTAGGCCAGGCTGGCCTCAGACTTGTCATGTAGCTGGTACTTGAACTTAATTTTATGATTCTCCTGAGTTCACCTCCCAAATGCCTACTCAAGGATGAATACTTAAATTCAGTTTGTGTGAGAAAATCCTATAAACCTCATCATCAAATATTAGAAGAGAGGCTTGGCAAATACATCTGACTTGATAAAGTACCTCTAAATCATGGCCAGGATTGAGAGATATTTCAAAAAGATGCTAACTAACACAAATGCCTTGATTACTTCTTTCATTTTAATGCCACACCCGGATTCTGACTTCCTTGTAAGACTGACTTCAGCAAAAGGGGGGCAAATGGTTCTGTTGGATATGTGGGAAGGCAGCACACAAAAGTGCCCCGGGTTCTCTGAAAGACACTGACATGGGAAGGCTCACTGAGTTGTGTCAGCTTTACTGTGGCAGCAGCCTTGTGGGCTAGTTAGTGAGTGATGCAGGGGCTTTCACAAAGGAGTCCAAGTTTGAAGACAGGAATTGTTCTCTTGCTCCTAAGAAAACACCTCAAAAATCTGTGTGTTATTCTAGGCGCCTGATTAAAATGGCTCTCAGTTTCTCTTATTTGAAAGAGAACATTTAATGCTGCCCCCACCCCCAAATGAAGTCATGGAAGTTACTTGAGATCCCTGAGAGGATTCTGGCATGGGCTAACTACCCTTTCTTTTTCTTGGCTTCCAGAGCTAGGCATCTGCAATTTGCAAAACAAATTCAAGATAAAGTATCCCAGCTGGGAAGGTCTGTACAGTAGATCTTACAGACTGGTTTGCTATTCAATCAATCTTTCTTTTCTCCCTTCTTCTTTTTTTTTTTCCCCTCTATGTCAATGCACTAACTGCTCAACTGTTCTCCAGGCTATTCATCCTGGGTTCTGTCTGCTGATAAAGGCATTTATTTATCTCTCTGCTTGAGAAATGAGTTGCCCAAACTGCTTCTTTCTGATTTCTTCCAAACTGGCAAGCCCACTCCATCATTTATTAGAGGTGTAGATACTGAGGGACCATGGTGGTTAAAGGAATTGAACAGTCCTTGTTTGTGACAATGGTGACAGCAATGAACACAACAAAACCATTTGTCAGGAACTCATCCAGGAAGGAGCTTGTCAGCAGAAGACCTAAAGGAATAAAACACTCCAGTGTCAGGTTTTAGGTCTTTAGGGGTCTATTTCAAGGGGCAGCAAATGATAGACAGTATAGTGTGCCGGATCCTACCTGCCATCTTTTTTTTTCTGGTAAATATAATTTTACTGGAATATGGCCATAAACATTCACTCATGGGTTGTATGTGGCTCCGTTCACAACAGAGCTAAAGAGTTATGGCCAAGATCTGATGGTTTATATATTTACTATCTGGCCTTTACAGAAAAAGTTTGTTGACCCTTGTTCTATTTAGCTATCCTGGATAAGTTATGCTAGGTACTTTGGTTTTCTACATCAAATTGGAAAAATGCTTTAGGGAAAGTGCCTAGAAATTCCTGGAAGTAAGTGGAACA
>PVHP010050470.1:0-11825 GCA_004024765.1 Zapus hudsonius
TTAATATGGTATTGATGACTGTTAGGGACTTACTGGTCACGGTGATAATTTCATAGAAACCCTGTCCCTTGGAGCTGATTAAAAGCTAAAGCTTACAAACGCAAGAAATACCCACATTTCTCCAAGGTCTGCACTTGATCAGATTGCCCGGTCATCTCTGTACAAACGATTACATGTATTTATTAGACGTACAGGGCGAGCAGCTTGACCCAATTCCAACCTGTGTTTTAAAAAAAAATCTCAGAGACTTCCTCATACTTGGAGGCAGGTCAGACTCAAATGCATTTTGCCTGGCACAATATTCTTTTGTGCGTAGGCCCCAGAGGACTTTGACAGGAAGTTAAATGACACATTTCAGATTCATTCATGATTTAATGTATCAAGTCCTTGTTTGGCCAAAGCTAGATGATGTCCAGGGTCTCAGCCACCTCCCTGACTCACCATCCGAAAGGAAGGTTCGGCCAAAGATAAACAGAATTCCAGCCACAAAGGGTTCAAGTTTGGTTTGCCCCTAAAGCTTTGAGAGTGTTCTAAACTTGAAATAAATGACATGCAACTTTTATAGGCTGCTAATACACCATAGAAATAAGCCAGACTATCAAATATCCAGGGTTTTCAGCCGGTCCCAAAAAATTAGACCAAGGAGCTGTAAGGCAAGGCTCTTAACCCTCCCTAAACCATTAGGGACTTTGAAATCCAACACACAGCGAAGAAGATTGGTGTTTATGGGCATGTTCCAGAGACTTCCATGGAGTCAGCTGTTGAAATGCCATCCCCTGTAAGAGATGTAGGCTGCATCCACCCTGCTGACCCAAATTCATGGTCCAGGAACTTTCTAGATTCCAGAGCTGCTGTGGGGGTTTGTAAGCCTCCCCTTCCAGCTGAACTTGGCAGCGAGAACTCGGCCATCATTCAAGTCCACAGAGCGCCTTTCACAACGTGTCCATGACATGCTGGGTTCCGACCCATAAAGACCTGCTTACACGGTTTCTGCAGTTGTACATGGAATTTATTCAGAATAAACATTAACCTCCGCATCCAAGGCAAATGACATGCTTTTAAGATCCTGAGAAACCTCCCTTTTTGCCCCAATTAAAAAAAAAAAAAAAAGAGGGAACTTGATGACGGCGTAATTGCAATCAAAGCGAAAACTAGAAACTGTTCTTAACAAGCAGGGAGCTCTAAGGACGATCTGTAAAAGTCAGGAACCATTCCTGTGTGACTGTAGAAGGGCTGGACTATTTAAGTTGACAAATACGTAAAAATCAAAAAGCAACAAACCTGTTTAGTTTCTCACCTACATTCCTCACAAATAGCAAGAGAAACCCTGCTAAGGAGCAATGCCCGACCTGCCGGGCGTGAAGGTGCAAGTCTTTAATCCCAGCACTTGGGAGGCAGAGGTAGGAAGATCACCATGAGTTGTGAGTTCAAGGCCACCCTGAGACTACATAGTGAATTCCAGGTCAGCCTGCGCTAGAGACCTTACCGCGAAAAGCCAAATATAAATATATTTTTTTCAGTATTCAAAAAATGTACTGGGCTAGAGGAAGACCCTAACTTAATCCAATCACAAAATCCAAAAAGACAACACAATATTGTTGGTCATTCCATGGCCGATTCAGGGAGTTTGCCTGACCCTCCATGTCGGATGGTCTGTGTCCCAAGGACCCCATTTTCTGTTACAAATGGTCTTTATTTCAAGCATAGTGTTGATTCCAGGGAAGAGGAGTGTCCCTAGGTGTTCTGAAACACCTTGCATTAAGTGAAGCTGAGTGGTCGATATCTATAAACACACCTATTCACCTGGGTTTGCAAGTTCTTAGTCCACCTGCCACCAGATGGCAGATACCGGCTAGATTAACCAGCCTAACCAATTAACCTTAGATGATTAATAGTTTAGAAGGATGACTCGTTTCAGCAATAGCGTGGAGAGCCTGGACACCCAGAAGCTTTATCCATTGTTTTTTTTTAAATATTTTATTTATTCATTTTCAAACAGAGAGATACAGAGAGAGAGAGAGAGTGAAAGAGAGAGAGAGTGAGAGAGTGAGTACACCAGGGCCACCACCTTGTGGGTCTGGCTTATGTGGGTCCTGGAGAATTGAACCCAGGGCCTTAGGCACTGGAGGCAAGTACCTTAACCGCTGAGCCATCTCTCCAGCCCTATCCATTGTTTTTTTAATTAACTTTTATTTATTTTTAATTTTAAATTTATTTTTATTTATTTGCAAGCAGAGAGAGAAAAGAGACAGAAAATGGGCCCACCAGGGCCTCCAGCCACTACAAATGGACTCCAGATGCATGCCCCACCTTGTGCATCTGGATTTACGTGGGCACTGGGGTCATTAGGCTTTGCAGGCAAGCGCCTTAACCACTGAGCCATCTCTCCAACCCACAAACAAATCTTTGCAAACCTGGAGGATCGGAGCAGTGAAGGGACACACAGCAGGGATGGGTTCCCTGAGGCTAAGTGGGGAAGACAGGTGGGTCACCGGGTGCCCATTCCTTTGGTTCTGGACACCCCACGAAGCTGCCAAGGCCTTCTCCAAGCTCTGAGCAGGGTGGGAGGCGCCTGGGGAGCGTGACCATGGGAAGGCCAGCAGCAGGGCCCGCTTGCACCGAGAGACAGCAGGCAGCCCCTCCGAACAGACCACCCGCAGATTTCCCAGGCAATGCCCAGATGCCAGCACACCCAGATGGTACCCGCATCTCCTTGCTGGGCGTGACCAGATGTGAGCATGTGTAGATAGCTTCTCCCTCGTCAGAGCACATTTCTATTTATTTATTTGCAAGCAGAGAGAGAGAGAGAGAGAGAGAAAAGGCGTCAGCCACTGCAATGAACTCCAGATGCATGCACCCCTCTGTGCATCTGGCTTTCCATGGGTCCTGGAGAATTGAACCTGGGTCGTTAGGTTTTGCAGGCAAGTGTCTTAACCATTGAGCCACCTCTCCAGCCCAGAGGTGGATTTCTTGCTCATGTCTGGTTCTAGATTTGATGAACCAAAATTAGAAAAAGTACAAAGTGTGTATAGAGGAAAGGTTTTGAAGAATAAACTAGCATCAAAATCAGGAGAAAGAAGGTAGGGACAAAAGGGAAAGGAAAAGCCTAGGGGCTGTGTTGCAGTCAGCTTTCTAGTTGCTGTGCAGAAAGAACCCAAGCAAAAGCAGCTTGTGGAGGAATGGGTTTATTTGGCTTACGGACTCGAGGGGAGACTCCATCCTGGCAGGGAAGACGATGGCACGAGCAGAGGGTGGACATCACCTCCGCCACAGCACTGCAAACAGCGGCAGGAAGGTTGCCAAACTCTGGCAAGGGGGAGCTGGCTTAGAACCCCATAAGCCCGTCCCCAACAACACAGCTCTAGTGAGGTTCTAATTCCCAAACTGCCATCAGCTGAGGATCGATCTATCAGAACACATTCATTTGTTTGTGGGGGACACTGGGATCAAACCATGACAGGCTGCAACACAGGGAAATTTTGTTTGGCTTTCAAAGCATCAAAGAATTGGGAAGGTGGAGAGAAAGAGAGAAGGAAGCGCAGTTGCTCGGGGTTACCCCCGGGGTTCTGTTTTCTAAAGATGTGAGCTGGGATTTGGACTTCCTCTTCTGATTTTTCTCAGCTGTTTTCCCTGTGTGTCTGTGAACATGCCTTTGAACTGGGCTCCCCAGTCCAAGAGAATCAAAGCACTTCCACAAGAATTATTGCCACAAAGAATCTTCCCATGGCCAGGAAAACATGTCTGAGCCATCAACATCTGCCACAAACATCACTGGCCTTGCTCTAACATCTGGAAGGGTCTCATTATCCTCAGTCGTGGTTTTCAAACTACGTTCCCTGGATCACCAGGCATTCCAGCAAGGTGTGGAGGCCGACAGATGAACGGAATGGAAGAAGAAAGAGTCGCAGAGGTCTGATCCATTCTCCCAAACTCAGAGGGAGTTATTCTATTTTTACCTTGTCTGTATTACACTTAGGATTTGCCTTGAAATTCCAAAAGAATGCTTGAAGACGCTAATAATGGTTGAAAACAGAAACTATAAAACTAGACTCTAGGGGGAAATTCCTGGGGCTCTGTTTCGTCGTCATGGGCCTTGGGCAAGTGTATGAGTTTTCTCGTTGACAAATGGCATAGGGCATGAGTGGTAACTCTCACTTCAGGGATTAACAAATATGAAAACAGCTCTCTGTACCGCTCGGGCAACCCAGATTCTGTGTGTTTCAGAAGGCAGTGAGAACCGTGGACAAGCCGACCCCATCAACAGGACCTGAGATACTGCCTGTCACCCAGGCAGGAGATGAGCCACCCCTAACTTATGATATGAGCCCAAAAGAAACCTTCAAGGAAGTGGTGTGATGAGCAAGGGAGCTCCCTCCACAGCAAGTCAGATAACCTGAGAAAGGTCCATGGAGACAGACACTGAGGATACCCAACACAGTCCAAAGCAGAGACCCAGAGACTCTTAAGATCTCAACAGTAAAGCAGACCTAAAACTCACCCACCATGACTCAGGGATCTGAGCGGAAGAGGGGGAGGAAAGACTATAAGAGCTGTGGTGGGGGAGAATAGCCAGAGCCATTGCCCCCCTCAAAAACAACACACACACACACACACACACACACACAAGCTGGCTACCTCTTGCACAATCCATAACCCCCTATCCCACGGACTGACCCAGGAAGCCTACCGAGGAAGGCCCCCAGTGGGATGTAGACAGGGAGGAGGGAAATGGGGGTACCATCATAAGACTTGCTCATGCAATGTATCTAATTATTGACAATAAGTATGAAAATAAATAAATAAATAAATAAATAAATAAATAAATAAATAAATAAAATATGAAAACACATTCTACACAGGAGAGGCAGCCCAGCACAGCCGTTAAGAGTGGACCCAGGAAAGGGCCAGCCACAGATAGTAGGTAACTCTCCATCCAGGAATTTCTGAGCCTCAAGTCCCTCCCTTGGGAAGTTGGGCTCATAGCAAAACTTCTCCCAAAGAGAATTTAGGAGAATTAAAATAAGCTAACGTGTAGGTTTGCGATATTGGTCCCTCTTCTCATCGCTGTGACCAAATACCCCCGAACAAGCAACTTGGGGAGGAAGGGATTGTTTTGACTGATAGTTTGAGAAGATACGGTTCCTCAAGGCAGGGAAGGCAGGGTGGCAGGAGAGGCTGGTGCGGGCCCTAGCCTGAGTTCATCTGCTCCCATCACAGTGGACCAGAAAGAGACGGAAATGTTTGGTGGTGCTCAGCTCATTTTCTCCTTCTTGATTGTGTCTGAGCCCTGAGCCCCTGGGATGGTCCCACATTCAGTGTGGGTCTTTCTCCTTCATCTTTTTAATTTCTTTATTTGTAAGCAGAGAGAGATAGGAGAGAGACAGACAGAGAGAATGGGAGCTCCAGGGCCTCCAGCCTCTGCAAATGAACTCCAGATGCATGCGCCACTTTGTGCATCTGGCTTTACATGGGTGCTGGGGAATCAAACCTGGGCCATTAGGCTTTGCAAGCAAGCGCCTTAACTGCTTGCAAATCTCCCCATCCCTTAGTTAATCTTCTTAAGCCCTTTCACGGATATATCGAGAGCTATGCCTCCGTTTCCTGGGTGATTTCAGATCCAGTCAAGCTGACACTGAATGAGCCTCATCACAGAAGCCCTGATGCTTGGTGCTGTAGAAGTAACAGCTCTTATTAATACAGGCGCCTGGGGAGTATTCCATCCATTGCCTGTTTGCTTATTGCTGAATTCAAGGATTTTGTATTTCCAGCTCTACATGGACACGTGCAGATATGCCCCAGAGGATCTTTCTGTTTACTAAAACTGCCCATCCCTCAAGGTCTTGACCATATCTGACCATCTTAACTTCATTCAGCGATCAAAAGCTAGAATTCAGCTGGGCGTGGTGGCGCACGCCTTTAATCCCAGCACTCGGGAGGCAGAGGTAGGAGGATCACCATGAGTTCAAGGCCAGCCTGAGATTACATAGTGAATTCCAGGCCAGCCTGGGCTAGAGTGAGACCCTACCTAAAATTCTGCAAGTAGCCAGTCCTGGGTCAAATACGCTCAGATTGCCATGACTTCAGGCCAATCTTAACCCAATATTTGGTGTGGCTACATATTTAGAAACATGTAGGAAATTGGGCTGGAGAGATGGCTCAGCTGTTAAGGCACTTGCCTCCAGTGCTTAAGGCTCCAAGTTCAACTCCCCAGGACCCACATAAGCCAGACCCATAAGGTGGTGGCTCTGGTGCATTCATTCTCTCTCTCTCTCTCTCTCTCTCTCTCTCTCTCTCTCTCTCTCTCTAAAAAAAAAAAAGAAAGAAAAAAGAAACATGTAGGAAATTTGTAAAAACCCTTCCTAACTGATATTTCTGGACAGGAGCTAAACATCCATATCTCATGAAAACTCCAAGTGCTTGCAAATACCAGGCCTCGGAAGCCTGAACAGCACCAGCCTGATGTGAAGCTGGAAATCCTTCCTACCAAGAGTGGAGACAGATCTTGACATGGGCTTGACAGGAGCCCCAAGGAAGATGGTGCAGGTGGAACTTCCCATCCTTTTTGTCAAGCACCCTGCTTAGCAGCTCCCACCATAGCTGCCCCCGTCCACCACACCGTTTTCAGTCTGAGCCTGAAAGTCACACATGTGCCCCCCACAGAGGGCAGGGGCCACACCTCCGGCTTTTCTAGAACTCTGCAGCCTGTGCCCGCACCCAATCCATCCCTGAACGAGGGGCACAGAAAATCTCAGTTCTGCAGTACTCAGTTAGTGCAAGGACGGACCAAGTAGTTCTTCCTCCCCTGGGGATGCCTGGGCCCTCACCATGCAACACCCTCCAGATCCCCTTTCCTCTGTTTGCCTGGGCTACTTTTTCTCTGAGACAGAGACGAAGGGCTCACTGTCACCTTGGCAGGTGCTGGAGCACTGGGGACCCCAGGGTGTCACAGAAGCAGAATAAAAGTGTCCCCTGTTCTGTGCGGAGATAGAACCAAGCAGCTCTTGGGCCTTTGTTGCGTCCTGCGTGCTCCGTCCTGAGGTCTAAGGGAAGACGCTTTCTTTCACAAATCATGGGCCGAGAGCCTGTGTGCCAGGCACTCTTGAAGTGGTCTGGGATGGCACAAAAGCTCAGAACCAAAACCAATCATTGCATCGCAAGCGTGATTTTAAATAAAGCAATTAAAAGACAGTCAGAAAGCAAATGAAACTATCAGCAGATCCTGTCCTAGGTTTGAGGCCAGCAGAGACAGGGGTCAGGAGGATCTATTGGTCCTTGCCCTCTGGGACTGGATCACGGGGCCGATAGACCAGAGATGCTTTGGGGAAGTCAGACAAAACATCAAGCTGTTTATCATGACGTAACGCAGCCCTCGCCCCTTCCAGAAGCTTCTCCTTTAGCAAGTCACCAGATAATAGTGTTTCCTGGGGGGAAAAATTTTAAGAAAGGAGCTGAATTCCTAAAGTGTTCTTCTCGGTGAAAACTGGATTCACAGCAACCCAAGAAGTCCTCTAGAATACTGGAAATGTATGATTGCCTAAAAGGTCCCCCAAATACAACTAGATTGGGTTCTGTATCTAGAAAGGGAAGATTCTATTTAAAATACGGTGGCCCAGAATTAAAGGTTTCTTTACTCTTAGACAGCGATTTGACCAGTGTAAAAATAAAGCACCAAGAGAACCATTAAACGGAATAATCTCATCGTCTTATTAGTCGTTCTCTGTTGTAGATCTTAAAAATGGTTAAGGTATTGGAACTACTCAGTTGCACTTAATAATTTGTTAACTCCACACTCTGATAGTAAGGAACCTGTCAGATAGGGCTTTTTTTGTTTTTATTTTATTTATTCATTGTTCAAGCAGAGAGAGAAGAGCAAGAGAGAGAGAGAGCACACCAGGGCCACCACCTTGTGGGTCTGGCTTATGTGGGTCCTGGGGAATTGAACCCGGGGCCTTAGGCACTGGAGGTAAGTACCTTACCCGCTGATCCATCTCTCCAGCCCCAGATAGGTCTTCAAGGAGTCCTCCCATACAGCTCTGAGAAAAACTGTCAGCTCTTTGAGCGATGGAGCTTTAAAAAAATTAACTAAAAGCTCCGTTTGAGACCTTAAATTATCCACATGCTAAGCTCGCAATTGCATACATGCTTCAGTGTCTCAAAGTCGGCTTCCCTCGGTTCTCTGCTGAGAACACGGCTCAAGCTTCCTCAGACCTCTGCCTGGACCTGCACACAAGTGAGGTTCAAGTCCCTTGATAAAATGATTTTACCCTTGTGATTTCAAGTTCCTTTTGAGGTGGTGTGTATTTGCGTTCCTAACTGGGGATTTTTAAAGCCGCATCTCAAAAACAGACTGGTTCTGCCATCCATCCCAGCATCCTTTGCTCTGGCCTGAGGGCAAGAGAATGTTTTCAGTATGGACACACCTGAGCCAGTGAAATCCCCACACCTTGACATACACCAAATCCATAATGTCACCTTGTTCTGGGGACCTGCTGGACTCAGCCAACTCTACGCCCAAGGTCACGGTCAGATCGGAAGGTAAAATCAAGGTGGAACCCTCACACCTCTGCAGCAGTAACTTCTCACTCAATGATGCTCAGAGCCCAGGAATCCATTACAAATGAGGACTCCTGGTCTTATCCAGTTACCCCAGCTGGCATTTCTGGCTGCCCGAGAGTGACACCTTTTGTGAAAGGTTACAACTGAAAATACCCGGATGTCTTGGAATGGTCCTGGCCACCGGGAGGAACATGGTCCCCCAAGCCAGGCACCTCAGCTCCTGATGAAGCCACGGCCTCAGGTGCACAGCTGTGGTTGGGAGAAAAGCACTTAGCACCCAGAGACGTCAACGCTTCCCTCTGTAGGATGACAGAGTGACCAATGAACCCCTGGGAGGCCATCCCTGGGAGGGTTCCCTGAGGGACAAGAGCTACCTGCTGAGCTCACTGTGGGCTTGGGGTAAGCTGTCCCTGTTAACAGAGAGATGGCTCAGCGGTTAAGGCACTTGCTTCCAGTGCCTAAGGCCCTGGGTTCAATTCCCCAGGACCCACATAAGCCAGACCCACAAGGTGGTGGCCCTGGTTCTCTCTCTCTCTCTCTCTCTCTCTCTCTCTCTCTCCCCTTGAAAATGAATAAGTAAAATATTTTTAAAAAAATAAATAAATGCTGGCCTTCAGTATTCAACCCCTATGAGACAATAATGTTGGGTTTCCTTTAAAAAGTTTTTTTTTTTTCCAGAAAGTTCTTTTCATGGAATGTGGAAAGTTTTTAACCATGAAACTTAATGCATTGTTTCTCTTTTAATGTCACTTGGGCTGGATTCCAAACCTAAGGCGGAAGGATCTGGGGATGGTCACAGAGCAGCGGTTGTCCGGCGGTGGCAATTGTAATCGGCGTAGCTAACGTGCATGCAGAGCACCGGGTATGTGCTTGCTGACCACAGGGACCAAATTCTCAGTTTACCTTTGTTTACATCTACGTCTTCACGTGCCCAGTGGTTACTGACTCAGAAAGAGCAATAACAGGGCAGACAAGCCCCATAGTCTCGTCACCCAAAGGTGATGTCCAATCTTTCTAGAAGGTTTACCGGAGAAAACCTTATCGGTTTCTTTAAATGCAGCATAATTTATGGGTTGTCATTTGGTCCAGCTGTTTCAATTGAGGAATTTATTCTACGGTTATAATGAGTTACATGTCTATGGGAATTGATTGTAGATAGGAACATATTTATAAAAAGTGTATATAGGGCTGGAGAGATGGCTCAGCAGTTAAGGCACTCGCCTCCAGTGCCTAAGGCCCCCGCCTCCAGTGCCTAAGGCCCCGGGTTCAATTCCCCAGGACCCACATAGCCAGACCCACAAGATGGTGGCCCTGGTGTTTTCTCTCTCTCTCTCTCTCACTCTCTCTTTCTCTCTCTCTCTCCTTGAAAATGAATAAATAAAATATTTTAAAAAGGACTGGAGAGATGGCTCAGCGGTTAAGGCACTTGCCTCCAGTGCCTAAGACCCTGGGTTCAGTTCCCCAGGACCCACATAAGCCAGACCTACAAGGTGGTGGCCCTGGTTCTCTCTCTCTCTCTCTCTCTCTCTCTCTCTCTCTCTCTCTCTCTCTCCTCTCTCTCTGTCTGCTTGAAAATGAATAAATAAAATATTTTTTAAAAAGTATATAAACTGTATGTGGTGGCTCATGCCTTTCTTTAATCCCAGCACTCGGGAGGCGGAGGCAGGAGGATCGCCGTGAGTTCAAGACCAGCCTGAGACTACATAGTGAATTCCAGGAGAGCGAGACCCTCCCTACCTCAAAACAAGCAAACAAATAAAAAAACAAAATAAAAACTCTAATGAAATCTTCAGAGAGAAAATAATCAATAGAATTCCAACTATGTGTGTGGGAGGGGTTTTAATATCCCATTCATAAAAAGACGACCAGGAAGAAATGAGGCAAATTAATCATATGCGTTTCTCCATGTAGGGACTCATTGGTTCAGTTTTCATGAGACATTTCATTGTCATTGGGTCAACCATAGGCGTCCAGAGAAGGGAATCCAGGACTGCAGGACAGCGCAGCGCCCTCTGCTGGCAGCTCTGCTGGCTGCTAATTTAGCCACAATGGCCTTAATTAAGGCTCTACTTGGGAGCCTGGGTGCTTGGTTCCCGCAGCCACCCTGCCCCACCATATGCATGGGTGCTGAGCGTTCTAGCTCCTTCCCTGACCAAGTTCTGGGGTGTTTTCAATGGCCAGCCTGGTTGCTGGCTTCTTTGTTCTGCTTTCTGCTTCTAGAGCACGGTGTCATTCTGTCATTCTTTTTCTTTTAAAAAATATTTTATTTATTCATTTCCAAATGAGAGAGAGAGAGAGAGAGAGAGAGAGAGAGAGAGAGAGAGAGAGAGAGAGAGAGAGACAGAGACACCAGGGCCACCACCTTTGTGGGTCTGGCTTATGTGGGTCCTGGGGAATCGAACCTGGGGCCTCAGGCACTGGAGGCTAGTGCCTTAACCGCCGAGCCATCCCTCCAGCCCATTCTGTCATTCTTTGGTCTCTCTCTGCAGCACTCAAAATCAGGGCTCAGGCCCCAGAAAATCAGTGCCTCTGTCCCCATCTTTGCCAACTTTATTAACACACTGTCTTCACTTTCGTCCAACAAATCAGAGTGGTGGCTTCACACAGACCTTGGGAGGAAAGATAAATCTGAGGCCCGTCCAAGTAGGAGGAATGAAGTGTCCTGAAGTTTCCTGCGGGCACTAGAGAAGATACACACACCTTGATGCTGTCGCATTTAAATCAGCCCAAATCGAGCTTGAATTTCTTTCTACCTTGAGTAAGGATGGATGGCTTCTTTGTCTACTTCCTCCGTGAAAGCATGAAGTCTAAGGATTCTGGATCCTCACACCTGGCATCTTCTCAGACACAGATAATTGTAAGGGACATGATGATGGGGAGAAAGGAGGGACCACGGTGTGGAAAAAAAAAATTCCTGCTGCCCTGTCCCACTGGGTCCTCACACCTTCCGAAAGAAGCAGGCCACTCAGCCTCAGGAAAGTCCAGCTCAGGAAAGGTAAAGGCTTAACCCACCAGCTGCAGGTAGGAACTCTGCGGGGATGTCACTCTGATTGTTGAATAAACACAGTGGAGGATTTTAAAGGGACTGGATACTGAGGAGGTCTGGGAGGAAACTGCACCAGAAGCCTGTCAAGACAGAGGAAAAAAAAAAAGCTGGGCATGCTGGTGCACGCCAGCACTAGGGACCATGGTGGCGCACGCCTTTAATCCCAGCCCTCGGGAGGCAGAGGCAGGAGGATTGCTGTGAGTTTAAGGCCAGTCTAGAAAAA
>PVHP010050471.1:0-11827 GCA_004024765.1 Zapus hudsonius
CCTCTGCCACAGCACTGCAAACAGCGGCAGGAAGGTGTGCCAAACACTGGCAAGGGGAAGCTGGCTTATAACCCCATAAGCCCACCCCCAACAACACAGCTTCATCGAAGTTGTAAAACCCAAACTGCCATCAGCTGAGGATCGATCTATCAGAACACATTCAATTGTTTGTGGGGGACACCTGGATCAAACCATGACATTGGTCTATACCTGACCAATCAGTTTCAGGATTAGGATTAGGTGTCTAGTGAGAGACACCTCCCACTTAAGGGGAGGGTTTAGGCATGGAATCTGTGGAACTTGCCTGAAAGAGTTAAGTGTGACAGGTGGACAGCAGCAGCAGGAGAGTGAGCCAAACTCTGGCAAGAAGGAGCTGACTATAACACCCCTAAGCCTGCCCCCAGCAACACACCTCCTCCATCAATGCTCAACCTCCCAAATTGCCACCATCTGCAGACCAAGCATTCAAAGTACATGAGTTTATGGGGCAGATCTGATTCAAACCACCACATGCACCAATTACCCTAATCTGATCCCTACACATCATATATACATATGTGTGTGTGTGTGTCACACTACCCTCCTTAGTATGTACAATTACTATACGTCAATTAAAATTTTTAAGGAAAAAAACAGGCTGGGGAAATAGCCCAATGGGTAAAGTACTTGCTTTGTAAGAATAAGTATGTGAGTTTGATTCCAAGTACCACATAAATGCCAGGCATGGTAGTGCACACCTGTTGTAGTCAGCCACACACCTCTGGGATGAATCTCCAAACCAGGCACAGTTTGTGGGGGAAAGTATTTATTGAAGTAACAGATCCAGGGTAAGTTCCAGAATGGCGAAAGAGGCTGGCCCCCTTTCACAGATCCAAGCAGAGAGAGAAACCCATCCCCAGCACCTCAAGCTAGCACACTCCAACTGCTCTTTGCATATGTATAGCTGGAACCACCTCAGAAATATCTTAGGGCTGGACCCTAGGATCCGGCCAAGGTAATACACCCTCCAGCCAGGAAGCTGGAGAAAAACATCAGTAAACTCTTGAATCTATTGGGGGACATCCATTCAAACTACCAGGACACCTGTAATCCCCATGTTGGGAATTAGAGAAAAGAGGGTTACTGGAGTTTACTGACCAGCCCAACTAGTCTAATTGGTTGAGGCCAATGAGAGACACTGTCTCAAAGGAGGTGCAGTATTCCTGAGGAATGACACTCGAGGTTGTCCTTTGGCCTTCACAAAAACACACACATTCATCACCCCCCCCACACACACACACCACACTAAAAAGAGAAAGGAAATTCAAATGATGGCAGTCACAAGATCTCTACACCAGATGTGAAGCTTTTATATCTGGAGGGATCAGAGCATCGACTCTCAAGGTAGCCAGCAGTGGGACCAAGCAGTAGAAGGAGATTGGACCTGAGTAAATTTCTGAACAGATGTCATTTAATGGACCTGCTTAAGTGTAGGAATGTGAGGGTAACTGCCTTCAAAGGCTCCAGGCTAGAACAGACTTGGAAATTTGTAATTTTCAACATGAATTTTAAAGTGGCAAAAGTAGTTTTCAGATCTTTATTACTATTGTGCATGTCCTAGGGGACCCTAAGATAAAAGAATCTAAAATAGACTATACACTATCATTTCCCTTGGTGGGCCATAGCCAAGAAATTAATTAGGGTAAAGGGAATAGCGGTAATTGAGGTCCACCAGTAACAGCAGGAACTAAAGAGTTCTGGTGGTAATAATCTTCCTCTGGAGCCTGCTTCAGTTAATAAGATCCTTTATTTTTTAATTTAATTTTTTCTAGGGCTGGGGAGATGGCTCAGTAGTTAAAGGCACTTGCTTGCAAAGTCTGATGGCCTAGGTTTGATTCCACAGTACCCACATAAAGCCAAATGCACAAAGTGATACATGTATCTGAAATTCATTTGTAATGGCAAGAGGTCCTGGCATGCCCATTCATATTCTCTCTCTCTCTCTTTCTCTCCCCCCCATATAAACTAAATTCTTTTTCTTGACATAAGTTCTCACTCTGTAGCCCAAGTTAGCCTAGAATTCATTAGGTACCCAAGCTGACCTTGAACTCACAGTACTTCTCCTGCCTCAGACTCGAGTGTTATAATTCCAGCAAGGACACCTAGCAATGAGATCTGTTATTACAGGAATTATCAGATTATCAGATTCTAGTGGCAGCAGAATTCTTGGATCTCCAGATTAAAGAATGAAGGACCAGGATTGTAGGGTCCAGTCAACTTTCTTGCTTCTCCTACATGCAGACAGGCCATATGCAATAATTTAAAACATGCATCTCTAGACCTGTTTGCTAAATTCAGGGTCTTCCAGTGACAGCTATAGAAGTACAGTGTCAGGGGTCTGGTTTTTGTCTTGTTTTTAGAAAGTGGGCTATTTGAAAGTAAATTTCAATTTAATGGGTTTCTGAGTGCTTCCTTAGAAACAACTTTGAAATTTTTGTGACTTCATGGTACTCTTCTTCTATGTGGTTTCTATTGAAACCACACAGCCTTTGAGTGGTTCATGGTGGCCACTTTTTTTTTCCTATTAATTTTTTTGGTTGGCATACAAAGTGATAGTTTTCTTTTGGAATTTTCATTCCTACTTTCCCTCTTCAGGGCTCTGCTGAGACCTTTCTCTATAGTTCCTCTCCTGCCCATTTTCCTCATGGGTTAGAACTCTAGTACTGAATCCTAGAAACACGCTTTAGAGCTAATTTAATGCAAGCCTTTCATTTGAGAGATGAGGAAACAGAAGCCCTGTGAGGTTGGGAAATCTGCCAGAGATATCCCAGCAAGGCCATGGCGAAGCTGGGTTTAGAAACAAAACCTCTAATCCAGGATGCCTCCATAAAACTGCTGTTGCCATGGTTCTGAAGCTAGCAGGTAAGGCTGAGCTGAGGTGCTTAGGGACAGATGAATGCACAGCTTCAAACAATAGTTCTCTCTAGAAAGAAAAGTGGGCTGGTAATTGAGACCTTGAGCCACAAGCAGAGGAAGAAGTCAAGGCCCTGTGAACTGCTGCTGTTTGGGGTGGGAGTGGGGTGGGGGCAGGTGGAGTGCAGAGTGTGTGGATGGAGCAGTGGGTGCCGCTCTGGCTCCACTGGGTCCCAGTTGGATCATGTGGCAAACCCTTTGGTTGCATGACACTGTTGTAGGCACCCTGTGGATTTTACATCACCCAAAGCTATAAATGGTTTTTCATGAGAAAAAAATAAATAAATAAAAGGGGAAAAGAGAGGGAGAGACAGAGAAAGGAATTACAGGTCTCCCACAGCCCACAAAATATGCTCCTCCTAAAAAGAAGCCCGTAATTTGGCTGCATCCAGCTGGGTTCAACAAAATTGGAGCCAAGGTTGCCCGGCATTGTCCAGAGAGGTGGCCTAGCATTAGCAGAAATGAAAGAAATGGGAAATTGCTCAGACAATGGGGCTACATTGTCTTCAGAGGGAAAGCTCTGGCAGTTACACAGCAAGACCTTGACGTCAGGCAGGTTGGCTCTACTAGCTGCATTAAAATCACTTCCAAGCTATTATTTATAATTTTATAGCCTCTCACATTTGCAAATTGCCTGGAGGGGAAGCGGCTCCTAACAACAATTCTGAGAGGGAAGGAGGGATTTTTAACCCTTCTTTTACTCACACTTGTAGAAATGAAGACAGTAATACGCATCAGTGGTAAAAAACACCTGGGTGGTCTATTTATTTTGACTATGGCCAGAGATCTGTGGCTTGAGCCACTTTAGGGTGAGCAAATGTTGTGGTTTGCCTGCGATGGAGGGGATTCCTGATTGTAGGAGTTGGTCACCTATACCCTGTGTGTAGACCTAATTTTTAGTCTTCTATCTGTATATCTTAATTAAATACAGTTCCTTTTCCTTTTTTATCCTCATCTTGCTGTGTTTCAAAAGGCAGGATCTGAAACTAAATTTTTATTGTCTTCTTATAGGAATTCATTAAAACAATATTTACTAGTTGATTGCTCATTGTTCCGTTTCAGGGAACTCACATGCCTACTACTGACCTCTGAAATGTTTCTGAAATTACGTGTCAGAAAGGTGGCTTAAAGCAAACTGCCAATAAGAGAATATGATTTTATTTTTATATCACGTAATCAACTCAGATACTATCCTCCATGTCCCTAGAAAACCTGGGGCAAAGATCACTCTTTACTTCTGGTTTATTTTCTTTGACCGGAGAACATTTAAACACATAAAATTTAGATGGCCACCAGAAAAGATATTATGAAACAATTCACCTCTGGCTAAGAAATCCCTTGAGTCAAAATCATTTCCAACCAGAATCACAGACTTATTTGATCAGCAGCCAGGAGGATAAAAAAGGGCTGTTCATGCCAACATTTTTATAGTGGGATGTCATAAATTGGATGGAGCTTTCTTTAGCATCACAGAACTTAAAAATCAGAAGGGTATAAGTGAGCCAGTACAACCACTGGCAGGGCCTAGCAGTGTGAGGCCTCAGGAGACAGGTCAGTGAGCAGACAGGCTCCAAACACAGTGTGGGGAACAGTGACAAAGACTGATTAGGCCTTATCTGCACAACTCTGTTATTAATGCATGTCATTGGTCTCTGGTGGTGATGGCATGATCTATTTCAAGAAGGTCCAGGAAACAGCAGGGTGCCAAGAAGGGGTCCCACAGATGAAGAACTGGGGCGGGCCTTAGGGTCCAACTCCTAGAGAATGCTTTCAGGAAGAAAGAAGGAAGATGGTATCAGGTAAGTTCAACCCAAATCTCCCTTGGAACTAGTCAAAAAGTAACTTTGCCTTATTCTGATAGATTATGTCTTTCAGAAAAAAAAATAAAACACCCCCCCTCCAATTGTCACTTTCCACCAGCTCTGAGTCAATTTGAAAGACACTAAAATCGTAATCCATTTGGGATTTCCATGTTCCTTGGTTTAACTGATAGTATTCCTAATGGCAGATGCATGCTGGTGCTAAGTTCCTTGCCTCTACCCATGTTAATTTATGTAAAAATGGTGGGAAAAATACTGTGGGCCTGAGAGAGGTACTTAAAATTTGTGGACAGCTTGTCCCAAGTCTAGAGGTAACTACAGGTCATGTTTTTTCTCTCCTGAACATTCCCTTTCTGGGTGCCATAAGCATCTGTTAACTAGGAAGGAAGGGCAGTGTGTGCCTTTTTATGATATGTCAGAACCAATCAACATGACTTTATCCTAAGGATCTTTAGGTAGCTGCCAATTCAGTTCTCCAGCTCCAGGTCTTCCTTCAGCCCTGGAGGGATTCTCTTGATCACTTGTGCAGGAGGAAAACTGTTCTTCTCTATGCTCTCGCTCAACACAATGCTTCTGGTACCAGGCATAAGGGAGCCCCCCCACATCCCAACACACACACACAACAACCTATTCCCTTTTGATCAGCTGACAAGATACTGCCTGGTGTCCAACAATTTCACTCAATGCTGATATCATCTACCGGGAGCTAGCATTAGCTCTCACAAGTTCAGAGATCAGTCAATAGGCAGTACCCTCACACACACACACATACTTCATATATCAATTACAAGTGTCTCCAGATCATCCGAACCTTCTGTCTGACTTGGATACTAGTCAGAGGTTCCCATGATCCTCTTCTCATGCTTGATCATTTGTTACAATAGTTCACATAACTCAAGAACATAGTTTACTTATTAAATCACTGTTTATTATAAGGGACATATTAAAGAATACAGATGTATTTGATTATTAATTTAGTCATCTTCTCTCTTCTTTCTCCTCCCTCTTCTTTCTCCTCCCTGGATAGAGGAGGTGAAGCTGAAAGTTTTAAATTTCTAGTTATGAGGGGAGTGTCTCTCTTTCTCTCTATCTATCTCTCTATTTCTCTCTCTGCAATAACATATTTTTATTTATTTATTTGTAAGCAGAGAGATAGAGAAAAGATAGACAGAGAGAATGGGGCATCCCAGGGCATAATGCTACTGCAGACAAATGCCAGATGCATGCACCACTTTGTATATCTTGGCTTTCCATGGGTAGTGGGGAATCAAACCTAGGTCATAGGCTTTGCAGGCAAGTGCCTTAACTGCTGAGCTATTTCTCCAGCCCTGCAATTATTATTTTTGTGTTACAAGAACATTCTCTTATCAGGAGGAGTGGATTGGTCTGTCCCAACCTCAACATATTCAAAAATAATGAGTGAGGGGCTGGAGAGATGGTTCAGCAGTAAAGGCACTTGCCTCCAATGCCTAAGGCCCCGGGTTCAATTCCCCAGGATCCACATGGGCCAGACCCACAAGGTGGTGGCCCTGGTTCTCTCTCTCTCTCTCTCTCTCTCTCTCTCTCTCTCTCTCTCTCTCTCTCTCTCTCTCTCTCTCTCTCTCTTTCTATCTATCTATCTTTGTATCTCTGCTTGAAAATGAATAAATAAAAAAGAAAAACAAAACAAACAAAAAAGATTTATAATTAAAAAAAATAATAATGAGTGAGGTTAGCATGAGACTCAGGCAGGGAGCCCCTCAGGGTGTCACTTCCTGGCTGAACATCAAGAGTGGGAATAGACTTAGACCCAGGCCAGGGGTCACAACAGCAAGAACCTGAACCAGCAAGGATGCCACTGCAGAGAAAAGGAGTCCTGTTGGGTTGTGTGCTGCTGCCTTTTGACGGCCTGACTGACCTGTTTGTGTCATTTGCCTGCCTTGGAGCTAACGACAGTGGTCAAAATGATGATGTGCTCAGGCAACTTGCGTCAGTATGTTTCTTGGGGGAATCTGGAGAGCGTTGGGATTCTATGAGTGACAGTGTGACCCTTCATGAGGCTGTACGTGAGTGGATGAGGAGGGATGAGTCCCCAAAGAAAACAGGAAACACATCATCAAAATAAGAGAAAAACTACCATTTCCAGATAAATTCCCGTTCTTTCAGTATTTTTTGTAAATCCAGTGTTTTTTCAGGATTCCCATTCCTGGTAGCCAATGGAAGATCAACAAAGGAGTGATATATTTCCCTTTGTTTCATGAAAAATGTTAACATTATTTCACTACAACCTACTTGAGATATTGCTCTGTTGAACTACGTTAAGTTTGAGGCTAGCCTGGCATACCTAAGACCCTAGCTGAAAAAAAAAGGAACTGAGATCAAGGTGGCACCCGAGGAGTGTTCCTGATTTCTATGGTATATGTCTGACACTTTTCTGAGGGGCCCCAACACAGAAGAGCCATCTTGAAAGCCCTGGGCATGAATACAAGGTAAATCCTCTTACACAGTCTCCTACAGTCTTCTGTAGTGCTGTTTGAACCTGGACTTGAGTGGCCCCTCCACCCACTCTTTGTCCAGTGGGTTTGGGAACAAAGTGTTCAGCCACATTAGAAAGCACATAACATATCCAGGCATGGTGGTGCATACCTTTAATCCCAGCACTTGGGAGGCTGAGGTATGAGTTTGAGGCCAGCCTGGGTCTACAGGGTAAATTCCAGATCAGCCTGAGTGATATGTAAGTTTATCTTCATATTCCCAATGCCCAGGACCCTCTGCTGTCCCCAGTTCTCAGGACCCAGCAAAGGAGGAAAAGTGGTCTTGTTCCTTTTCATTTTATGGTGAATTAACTGCAATAGTAACCTAAGAATTATTTTGGGGGGGGGTTGTTTAAGGTAGGATCCAGCTGTAGTCCATACTGACCTGGAATTCACTATAGTCTCAGTGTGGCCTCAAATTCAAGGTGATCCTCCTACCTCTGCCTCCCATGTGCTGGGATTAAAGGTGTGCACCACCACACCTGGAAAAAAATTTAACTTTTAGTGTTACTCCAAAGACAAAGAGGAAGAGCTTGTCCTCTTCATATAGATTATTAGATAGAGATCAAGGAGCAACACTTCAGGAGCAGAGATGGACTGTCCCCAGCCTTCCATAATCACTTGGTCCTTATTCCTAAAAGACATTAAAGGATCTTATCAAGTTAGGGTATGTAGATACTAGAGTGAAAGTAACCCCTAATTTTTCTCCCTACATGTTTTCTGTTTCCAAAGGAAAAACTAACTAAGGACTGGGCCCACTCTACTGGAAAGATCGGTGCATTGCTAGGAGTGCCTGGGGCATGGTGACCTGGATGGCATCTTCAGCACCAGTGGTTTTGGTGTCAGGACCTCCCACTTCTTTCCCCATTGTTCCTCTCCACCCCAGAAGACCCATCAAAACTCCTTACCACCAGCAACCCCAAGACTTTCCTCTCTGGTCTAAGTTTCAACCAGTCTTCATTTCCTCCTTTGCTATCTTCTGACTCATTGTAGCCTCACAGCCTTAAAATTCCACCATTAAAGTCTTTTTGTAACAAAATCATTTTTTTGCTTGAAGGCCACAGTAGAGAAAATACATAATCAACTGCCCTATATCTATCATCTACATTCAGTCATTAAGTTCTTGACACATTGACTTTATCTATTCTCCTAGATATATATTTTAATGGTACTTTCAGGCCCTCATGCATGCTAGACAAATTCCCTATCACCAAGCTATATCCCCAGCCACCTGTGTTTTTTTAGAAAATTTACTGAGAGCCTTTAAAGCAAATTCCAGACATCACATTATTTCACCTCTGAATCTCTCAAAATATTGACTTTAAAAAAAACAACCACAATACAATTATCCCATCTAACAAAATTAACAACAGTATTTTGCTATCATGGACTTCCCAGTCTGTAATTACATTTCCCTGTTCTTCACCGAAGTGTCCTTTGATAGTTGGTTAGTTGGAATCAGGACCCAAACAAGCTCCCCAATAAGTCTGATTAGTATTTAAGATATACTTTGTTTTGTTTTGTTTTGGTTTTGTTTGTTTGTTTGTTTGTTTTGGTTTTTCAAGGTAGGGTCTCGCTCTAGCCCAGGCTGACCTGGAATTCACTCTGTAGTCTCAGGGTGGCCTTGAACTCATGGCGATCCTCCTACCTCTGCCTCCAAGTGCTGGGATTAAAGGCGTGTGCAATCATGCCCAGCAGCTATTAATTTTCCCATCCCTGATTAGTTTTGTTTTGAACTACTTAAAAATAAATAAATAAACCAACCTAAACAGTACACCGTGATGTTCACTGAGTCGAACGGTCGGGAGCTTGTGGTGCTGTTTGTGTTTTTACTGAGATGAGACCCAGCACTATGTGTGTGTTTGGCATGGGTGGAGGCAGGTGGTAAGGTTTTAGTGTCTGAGGAGACAAATGGCACTGGACTCATCCACAAACCAGACAGAAAAATAATAATTATAGCTAGCACATATTCAGGGCTTAATATGTGCCAGGCATTGTTCCGAGGGTTTTGCATGTAATTATCTCATTTTCAAAAGATTACTTCATTGGGAGGTTTTAGGGTGCTGGGGAAATGGGAGGAAAGTGCTGCATGTTTTCGTTGGGGGAAATTATCTAAGTGGGTCACAGAGCTTGTGAGTGTGACAGGCGGCCGCCTGAACTGTCTCCTCCACTGTTGAATATAAATAATGTAAAGGGAATGTTTCTGCTGTCACAAGACTGTGGAGGGGAAAAGAGAACTGGGGAGCCCTTTGTCCTGGACAGGTCTGTGTCATTCTTCCTCCCATCCCCAGCCTGTGTCTTAGGTCATATGTGTGTAGACCCAAATGCCATGTTCCTGGCGACGGCCTCTGTGACTCACCAACAGTGGTGGTGACAGAAGGCTGCCCAGAGTTAGGGAGGCTGGCAGGGCTTTCTCAATGTTCTGGAGAGTAAGTGGGATGATTATCCATCACCTGTCAGGATTTCAGATCCCTGCAACAGGCTCGCAGGGTAGACTGCAAAGCTTGGAGGGTCCTGCGTTATTAACTGCTGCTTTCCAAGTCCAGACCTTGTAAATATCAGTGAACAGATAGCCATAGTTGCTGCTTATGGACTCCAGGCAGAGCCACCATGGAGGACGGGCCTAAGCACAGGGATGCCTCTGTGACTGAGGTGAGTTTGCTCACAGGGGACACTGACTACTGGGAAGTGCGAAGAAAGAGTCAAGGTTAGGCCAAAAGTGATCCTAGAAAATGCTGGGACTGGACACTACAATCTAGTCTGTAAGGCCAAAGTAGAGTTAAGACAGTCCAATACCTGGTGGCACCTGCTTCAATTAGATTCCCACATAGATTATCCCAGGTTACACACGAGAACCATGCTGGAAGAGGATGTCACAAGGATCAGGTATGAAACCAGGGTGGCACCTGTCAGCACAGACCAGTTAAGAGTCTCTAATTGGTCCCTTTTTGAAGATCAGAGGCCTGACACCTCAGCAAGTCTACATCCATCTTAAAGGCTTAACTCCCTGATCCCAGTGCTTTCCCAAGGAACTGACCTCTGGGGCTGTCCTTAGCCATGTCTTCTTGGTGTAAGTGTTTTCATGAAGCTGAACAGCAGTGTGGCATGTGGGTAATGATGAAAGAAGCACTGATATCCTGGACATGTCTGATCTCCTTTAATAACTGAGAAATAAAACAAAGAGTCATTATGCAAGCAAATATATGGGTTCAAACTTCCATCACTTATTGTACCTCTAGTTACTCTCTCCACTTAAATCTCTGAGGGAAAAACATAAATTTTTAAGGTTCACTGAACTGGGTGTCTATCACATTGGTAGAGCACTTGCCTGCCATATGCATATCCCTGGGTTCAATCCCTAGCACAGAAGAAAAAATTCAGAGAATGATCTGTTTATGTGGCTTATTTTTAAAATGTGCCCATGCCTGTATATTAACAAGTTTAAAAAAATAAAGTTATATAAACGTAATTTTTAAAAATTCAAAAATGCTATTATTTTTCTCTGTCTTAAGAACATAAAACTATACAGAGAGCCACAGCCAAAATAAATAGAAATTTTAATCTGGTGGACTTGCACCCCTAATGACCCCCTTCAGTGGTAGAAATGTTTAATGATAGTTTAGCTTATGGAAACTCCAGCGACCAGGTTCCAAACAGTCTCAGCTGGGAAACCCAAGTCTTTTTCTTTTGGAAATTCTCAATGATAGGTTTTCAAAGTAGCTGATAAACAGTTAATTATAGTGAGGTGTTTGGTTCCTCCATAACATACACTTTCTTCTCCTCTCTGATTGGAGCTTCTTGTCATGTTCCCTAAGCAGGGCTAGCTAATGCTACCATCTACTCCCCCACCTCTGGAGTGAGAGTCTTTTTAAATTACAACATAGGTAAAACTTCAGATCAAAATGCAAAACCAGGCATGAAAACATTCAGCTGAACCTCTCAGAACCTCACCTCCTCTCCCTCTGCCTCATCTCACACTAGCCATATTGGCCTGGAACAAGCTTGCCAAAGCAACTAGACTTTGACTCTCACTCAGAGGTCTCCAGTTTTAGGGAACACTGGAATCCCGTTAGGGAACTGACTGTTGAACCTGCTAGAGTTATAAATGGGCATGAAAATGTGCATTTCAGAAATAGCCCCAGCTGAAAAAAAAAAGAAGAAGAAAGAAACAGCCCCAGCTGAAATTAACACTGTAGGTCTGAGTGGAGAACCATCACATCAGCCTGAAGTGTTTCTCCATGTCTCGGCTTGACTCACTCCGACACCTCCTGCAAGCCTTTGCACAGCTGCTACCTTCCCAATATGACCCCACATGAACCCTCGATTTTATATTTGCCACCTACACACTGTCACTCCTGATCACCTACTCACTCTACTACCCCCCCAGCATTTGTTATCATCTAACATTCTACATAATTTAGTCATCATATTGATGTCACTTTCATCTCCTAGAAACAGGCTCCCCAGGGCTGAAGAGATGGCTTAGCAGTTAAGGCGTTTGCCTGCAATGCAGAAGGACACAAGTTCAATTCCCCAGTGCCC
>PVHP010050472.1:0-11802 GCA_004024765.1 Zapus hudsonius
GAGAGGAGAGGAGAGGAGAGGAGAGAGGAGTGCTAATTACACTTGTCTGCATGATTACTAGGCTGTATTTTGGTCATTCATCAAAGTAAAATAAATAAGTGGTGACCTAATTATTATCAAAGAGGAAATATGTTGTTATCAGTAAAATGAGCCACCTTCCAGAAAACAGACCAAATAAAATTTTTCTTTTTACTTTCAGATAGTGAGCTACTCTAAAATAAAAAGCAAAATTTTTTTCTTTAAACAAGGTAAAAGAAAGGAAAATTACAAGATATTTATCGTGATAGAATTAGCAAGTCAAACTATCCATTTATCTTCCTCTATTTTAGTGGCTCTGGTGCCTCAAGAGATCCAGGAAAGGGTCAAAGTACCTTTAAGAAAGTGCAAGTTAAGGGACAGTATCTGAAAGAGCTGAATGGTTAACTGACATCCTTTTTCATTTAGAATTAGCCTGAATCAGAAGCCACCACCAAAATAACTCAAATGTCTCTTCTACCAATGACCTGGAACCACACAGCAGATCCACGAAGATAATATAGGTCTTTCTGCAGGTAGCATTACTCCTAAATGGTATCAGTTCCTGAGTCTAGAGGCTAACGCAGGAGGACTACTAGTTCAAGACCAACCTGGTAAATTGTAGGCTAGCCCAATCTACCAGTGATGTCCTATTTCAAACAATAGTAACATTCATGGGGCTAAGGCAGAGCTCAGTTGTAGGGTGCTTGCAGGTGTCTGTGGGCTGCTCAGGGTCTGAGGTTCTTTGGTGAGCAACTTTTGTTCTTCCTGGTAGACAGGGAAGGTGAAACACTTGAATAAATTTATGTTTTGTTTTTAGGCAATTGGGAGGAGGGCAGAGACCTATCTATTTCTGATTTCTTCCAGCACCAAATAATCTTGTGTTAAAGTAGCATGTTTGGGACTGGAACATTCTGCTGCCCTTCACAAAGTGCCAGAAGTTACAAGTTGCATATATGATGTTCACCAGTTAAAGGATGGTATTTTTATGAGTTATTAGAACATATTTTTGCTAAAGTTTTTAAATATTCATACTAAAAATGTTAAGGAAAATTCTATCCATCAGTTGTTAAGAATGGTGTTTACATATTCACTAGTCTGTCATCTCTTTTGGTGGGTGAAATAACTGCAAGAGTATTTTTTACTTATGGTGCTAAGGAGGGAACCCAAAGCCTGTACATGCTAGGTATGTGCTGTCACTGCACTGCACACCCACCTGTTCCTTTCCTCTGTCTTGTCACTTCTCCAAAATAACACTGTTCTTTGATGGAGACAACATATAATTCATATGGCTGAGCCATCTCTCTGAAAAAAACTTTTTCTCTTATAAAATGCTATTTTCTGTTCTTACCTTCCTACCCGAACTAATTTTTTCATTTACATATTGCATTTGGGAATGTTTATATGAGTACAGCAAAACTAAATTTTAGAGACAACGGATGACATTAGTTTAGATACCATCAGTTTATTATAAATGGTAGATATGGAAATTATTTACATGATGAAAGATTTCAGAACTTCAGTAGAATGCGCAGTTCATGTAATGCCTTTTCAATAGTCTACGTACTTTCCAAATATTCTACCATCTCTCAATATGAAATAATCCTTGTTGTTTTGAAGGAAACCAACTGCTCCCTGATTGGACTTGAGGTCTGCTCCACAGGAGGGAATTCATGCCTGGTACTGAAAACCTAATCAAAAGCCTATGGCTGAGGAGGTCTTAAGACCTAGGAGGGAAACTTATTACTGTTGTCCAGATAAATGAATATATTATGACCACCAAACTGCCATCTAAACATTTATGTTTGTGCCCACATAGTAATGATACTCTCACTTGATTAGAAAAGCTTTTCTTTTCAGATGGCAGTGACCACTGGGGTGACTCAAAAATGGCCAAAGTGAGATGGGCGTGGTGGCGCATGCCTTTAATCCCAGCACTCGGGAGGCAGAGGTAGGAGAATCGCTGTGAGTTCGAGGCCAGCCTGAGACTCCAGTGAATTCTAGGTCAGCCTGAGCTAGAGTGAGACCCTACCTCGAAAAACTGAAAAAAAAAAAAAACATTTTGGGCTGAAGAGAAGGCTTAGCAGTTAAGACATTTGCCTGCAATGCAGAAGGACCCAAGTTCAATTCCCCAGTGCCCATGTAAAGCCAGATGTACAAGAGAGGGCGCATGTGTCTAGAGTTCATTTACAGTGGCTGGAGGTCCTGGTGTGCCCATTCTCTCTCTCTCTCTCTCTCTCTCTCTCTCTCTCTCTCTCTCTCTCTCTCTCTCTCTCTCATACACACATACACACACACACACACACAAATAAATAAATAAAATATACTTTTTAAAAATGGCCAAAGTGCTGAGAGGAAGCGGCAGTGGGGTGTTCAACACTAAGAGAGACATTTTTATCACACCCTCCAAGGCTCAGGGCCCATTGCAGAAGACGTAGCAGAAAGAATGTAAAAGCCAAAGGACAGAGATGACTCCTTACAATGCTGTCATCCAGACACAAAAAGGCCTTGATTTTCATGGCCTCACAAAGGCTGACACTACTTACACAGACCTGCATAATAGGAGGAAAACTTATGACATCAAAATAGAGACAGACTAGTTGGAAAGAAGAAGGAATTCAGGCTTGAGAGATGGCTCAGCAGTTTAGGCACTTGCCTCCAGTGCCTAAGGCCCCCGGTTCAATTCCCCAGTAACCACATAAGCCAGACCCACAAGGAGGTAGCCCTGGTGCACTCTCTCTATCTCTATCTCTCTCTCTCTCTCTCTCTCTCTGTATCGCTCTGCTTAAAAAATGAATAAATATTTTAAAAAAAAAGAAATTCAGTGGATTGGGGAGTTGGGAGGAGGAAAAGAAGAGTGTTGGAAGGGGATTGTGATCACAGTATATTATCTATATTTATGGACATTGTCAATAAAAATGTAAAAAAAAATAGAACGAATCCTTGTCAATCATAACTATGTTGGTGTCTCCAGACTGTGAGAACCTTCTCTCCAATTTTCAAATGACTCCACCATTCCCAATTTACACCCTGACTCCATAGCTACCACTGCTGCTTATAACTTATAGTTTTCCTTGATATTTTTCTTTTTTTGTTTTTTCGAGGTAGGGTCTCGCTCTAGCCCAGGCTGACCTGGAATTCACTGTGTAGTCTCAGGGTGGCCTCGAACTCATGGTGATCCTCCTACCTCTGCCTCCCAAATGCTGGGATTAAAGGCGAACACCACCGCGCCTGGCTCCCTTGATATTTTTCTAGACGCATAAAGCTCCCTTGGTTATAGTTTTGGTTCCACTCCTTTCAACCATTACCCAGTCAAACTGCAAGAGACATTTCTAAGACCTTTTCCTACCATTCCTTTTGGATGCTGCTGCAACTCTGCTCTGCTGCAACCCAAGAAAAGACCCTCAGGCTAGTCTCAAGGCCTTGAATACTGATGTGGGTGTACATGCCATGGCATACATATGGAGATCAGAGGGCACCTTTAGACAGTCTCTCTCTTCTTGTTAACTGTTGTCAAGGACAGAATTCTCCCAACTCTGCCTCCCACTGCCTTGGGCACATTGGGGTTAAGAGTCTACTTGCATCTGGCTATATGCGGGTTCTAGGGATCTAAATAAAACTCCAGTGTCAGCCTTGTGCAGCAAGTGCTTTTAACCACTGAATAATCTTCCCAGCCCTAGAATCTTAATTTTTTAATATCTTTATTGTCAACAATTAGATACATTGTATAAGCAAATCTTGTGATGGTACCCTCATTTCCTCCTTCTCTGTTCCCTAGAATCTTATTTTTTAAGAAAGTTTAATTTAGGGGATTCACATTGTTTAGAAAAATATATATTATGTGAGGTGTTTTCCTAAACATCAAGTGTTCCATTTTACCAAGGTAGTTTCAGGACGTTAAATTAATAAGGTTCTCTAACAGTATGTTACAACTCAGTGGACCAAAATTACCATGTTAGCTAGTCATGGTGGCACACACATTTAATCCCAGTACTTGGGAGGCAGAGGTAGGCCAGCCTGAGACTACATGGTGAATTCCAGGTCAGCCTGGGCTAGAGCAAGACCCTACCTGGGGGGGGGGGGGGGAGGGAATCACTTTACACATGAAAAGTAATTGCTAAAAGTAATATCCTCTAAACCATGTACCCCATTAAAGGCAGGGAATACCCTTTATCCAGTAATCCCAAGGCAACTGCAACCTCTGGCCCAAGTGTATAAAGTGGTAGGGCAAGGCACTGGGACATAGGTACACCAAAAAAATGTTATGTATTGGCATATGGCTTGTGGCCCAATGCTAAAAATAGCAAGAATAAAGAACTTAAGAGAACACTGTATGGTTAGGATCTAAGCTGATATTAATTAGTTGGCACTCTATCACAATGAAAAGAGGTTTGTCCAAGATAATGGTCCCCACAACTGCCCAAACAGCTTTGGGTTAAATTAATATAATTTCAGGGCTATAATGACATAAAATGATTACAAAGCAGGTACATACCTGGTGAGTTTGCCACTGAGTCAAAATGACAGTTAGCCAGGACAGCATGCTGGGCTCCATCTCGGGGTTCCAGCTTCACTACAACATTGGTAATGTTGTCATAGTAGCTTGTAAAACCTCCCAAGAAATCAATGCTAAAGGAGCCTGTAGGTCTTTGTATATCTACTGAAATCTTGTGAAGGCTGTTGCTCTGTTCTTCTATCAATTTGATCTGCTCCATAAGGTACTGGACAGTCAGAATTTCATTTTCTGTGCTTCCTGTCGTCCTGGGGCCAATGGATGTTATGTGTTCCAGATAATCCCTAGACATAATGAAAAGAAACATGATGACAAAATCTTGTAGGCTTAAAACTAGTACTACACACTCCCCTCCCTCAAAAAGCTTAGTTCTTTGACATTTCACATTGAAAAAAAAAAATGGTTTCCTTCAGACACTGTGAGGATATTACCTGGGAGTTCCATCACTATATTTTTACCTCTCAAGAATTAATGCCTTCAAAACTTCCTCCACTTATCCCATTCCTAACCTCCCAATCTCCATATCAAATCAGTACAAAGACTAGGGTTATTCAAAATGTGTGACCGCTGGAGGGTAGACAGGACAGAATACAATTTCATAGTGTCCCACTCTTGATGGTTAGTTATGAATTGTAGGTCTAAGTGACAGAAATCGATCAGCTTAATGAAGAGGTCAGATAATTATGCAAGGAAAAATTTTGATGGTAAGGAATTAACTTGGGCCTCCTCCTACTATATACACCAGACCTAATAATTTCAATTTGGGCCAAAACCAACCAAACCTCTCATGAAAACAAAAACCAAAACTCCACATCCCCCCTCCCGGTTCCAAAAAGTAGAAAAAAGAAGGGAGTGTATGTCCCAAAAGTCCTTAAGAAAAAAAAAAAAAAAAAAAGCTTTCAGCACTTTGCATTCAAAGAACATGCTTTTAAAAAATGATAGTTGTTGAAGACTTTCTGCTAGCTCATGATTTTATGAGCTTTAAGACACAAGTTACAATATTATTGCCTTACTTCAGTTCCTAGCATACCTGAAGGTCGTGTTCAAAACAAAACAAAAGTCAAACCTTACACACAGTCATTAATCCAGGGGAGCCAAAAACACCTGAGAACAGAAACCGTGGACAAGACTGTGGCTGGGTGGTCTCCCGTGGAGACCCCATAGCTTTGGGATTTGGGGGCTATGTTTCTCAGAGTCCACACATGGCATTGGCCAAAAGAGACGAATGCATAATACGGTCTAGGCACAGAAGCTTTAGCCTAAGCTTCATTTGCAATATATATATATATTATATTTGGAATATACGTAAATATATACGAATATGCATATATGAATATAGATACACGGTGGGGCAAGGTGGAAGTCGCTGCAAGGACTTGGGTGACCGGGCGGCACCGTGCACCTGTCCCCCCCCACCGGTCCCCCGCGGTACCTGGCTCGGCGCGCGTCGAAGCCGCCCGGGGGTCCCGGCGGCCGCAGCACGAGCTGCCGCAGGGATAGCAGCACGAGCGCCCGCAGCGCCAGCAGGTAGAGCGCCAGCGCCAGCGCCGTGCGCGCCTCGGACAGTGCGGGCCGCGCGCCCCCCGCGCTGCCCCTCCGCGTCCTCCCGCCGCCGCCGCCGCCAACGCCGCCGCCCGCCGCCACCGGCTCCGGCGCCCAGGCCTCCCGCTCCGCTCCTTCGCGACGCTCCGCTCCGACCCGGTGCCGCCTCACGGCCGCCGACTCCGAAGCCCACTCCATGAGCACGAGTCTCCCCCACGAGCCCAACCGCCCCGGCCCGCGACAGCCCCGGCCGCCGCCGCAGCGCCGCCTAGTGAGCGGACGGAAACTGCCCGGGGCCAAACTTGTGCGGATTGGTCAGCCCGCGGAGCTGCGCCCCAGTGATTCGGGACGGATCTCCAAGTGCCCCGGAGGGTGGGGCGGGTGAGAAGGCCTGCTCGACCGGACAGCCGGCTTGATGCAGGACTGACTTATTTCCATATGGAAAATCACCCGGACACCTAGGAAAAAGCAGACCCTACCAGGAGAAAAGTGAAAGAGCAATTTTCACAGAACGCACGAAGGGTGCCAAAAGATTCGGTGGCGCGGGTCTCCTAAGGAATACGGGAACGGGCTCTGACAAAGTGGGCTCCTGGCGCCAGGAGAAATTGGACTTTGCAGCTAGGATAGCTCCATCCCTTGGGAGGACGTCGTGAGTTCCAGGCCAGCGTGGGTTGTATACTTGGTTTAAACCCAGTGTGTGTGGAAGAGCGGTGCTTTTAATCCCAGCACTTGGGAGGCAGAGACAGGAGAGTCACTGCAAGATCCATTATATAGCTATATATAAGGAACTGTTTTAAGTGCCAGAGCTTCAAGAAGGGAAACAAGAGAGGGAGAGAGGGACACACACACACACACAAGCACGCACGCACACTCACGCATACACACACGCAAGCACTATTGCTATCTTCATTCAACAGATAAAGCAAAATAATCGTTATTATTCAGTGAGTAGCTGCTGTGAGCCAAGCCCTGTAGTAAGTGCAAACTTTAAGAAAAAAAACTTTGGGGAGAGGGTCTTTTTGAGACCCCGTCTCTCTCGAACCATGGTTGACCTGGAACTGTATAACCCTGGCCTCTTTCAGACATTCCCTGCTTGTTATCTTTCCTGTGTATCTCATATTGTCTCATATGTTGCTTGGATGGCCCAAAATGTCTTCCCTTCTCTTTGTTAACAACCAAGTTAACATCCCCTCTAAGTTTAAGTGGCATTATCTCAAACAAGTGGAGCTAATTCTCCTAATCTGGTGAGCACCATCTATGCCTGTGACTGTTTCCCTCACTAGACTTTCAGCTCCATGGGGGCAAGAATCATGCCTTGTTTTGCTGACCACTTTACCCCATTCTCTTAACACACAGCATGACATGTAGAATATGGTTAGCAAGTATTTCTTGAGTGACTGGAAACTGCTGTTTCCAGTCACAGCATAACTTCAACTCTATAAGATCCTTTCTAGGGGTGGGGAGATGGTTCAGTGGTTAAAGGTGCTTGCTTCAAAGCCTGCCTGTCTGGGTTCAATGCTCTAGTATCCATGTAAAGTCAGACATACAAAGTGGCACATGTCTGGAGTTCTTTTGGATTGACAAGAGGCCCCGATTTTCGTGCCCCCCCTCTGTCTCTCTCTCTTTCTCTACACACACACACACACACAAATAAAAATCTTTTAAAACAAAGAACCTTTATAGTCTGTAAACTTCATGGTGTTGTTTTAATTAAAAAAAAAAGAAAAAGGAGCTGGTCTGGGGCCCAGCTGGAGTTTTCCCAGGACTGCTTCTGTTCCCCGGCTGGGAAGAGGCACCTATTCTGGGAGGTGAGGCCGGCGTGCTCCGAGCTGCAGGTGTGCTGCTGGCCGGCTAATACCAGGGTGCGAGCCCACTCCATATTGGCACAGAGGTGACTGTGGTGGTGGTGGTGGTGGTGGTGGTGGTGGTGGTGGTGGTGGTGGTGAAGGTGGTGGTGGCGCCCCAGCGGGTTCAATGGCTCCGGTGACTGCGATGGGGGACCCATGGAGGCATGTCCGTGGGCCTGAGAGCCCACAGAAGTGTCACAGATCTGTGTGTTCAACTCTGGAAGCATGACTTCCTAGGGGAATCACGGTTCCCCATGTGTTACAGCGCAGTCCCGGGAGAAAAAGCATCCATGGCAAGAAGTCCCAATCACCAATCCAATCTCAATCTCAATCCAAATCTTTATTGTAATAGTATTGTGGGTTTAAATAGAAATTGAGGAGGAGGGAGGGAAAGGAATGGGCAATGGAGATTGGCAGAAATCAGCAACCTGTGAATTCGTTTTGCATACGGACGTGAGTTTGGGCACTTATTAGGTGATGGTGGTAGTGAAACTGCCACCTTCTAGGCACAGCTGGGGTGCAAACCTGGGTCTATGTGGCATGCTTTTGGGGGGTTGGGAGTCTCAGAGTTGAGGGCGGAGATAGGGAAACGCCTACCAGGGTTAGCGACCAGGTTTCAGACCTCATTCAACACCCTCTTAACCCTTTGTCCTCCATGCCATCCTTAAGCAATACCAACACATGAGACTAAAGACAATACCATTTCATCCAAGGACCTTAGCTTTTCACCCATTCCTTGGTTATCACTCACAACATATGTACTGGATGAGAGAATGAAAATATATACTGCCTTTTATAGAACCAGATTCTTTTATGACTCACTTCCCCTAAAGTCTAGAATCTCTGTCATCTTTGGATCAACTCTGTGTCTACTACAAAATAACAAGATATAGAAGTTTCAAGGGGAAGAGCACAAACATCTCATTTTTATGATTTAATTGTTTTGTGTTATCACTTGTGTGATGATAAAACTTTGTTGTCAACTTGATCTGTTTAGTAATCTTGGGTGGGTCTCTGAGGTTGATCACAGGAAGGCAGCCCTCTCAGTAGGGGACAGGATGCAAGGAGGCTCAGGAGAGCTAAAAATGAACATCCCTTCCTGGGAGGGCAATACAGGAAGGAAATTCCAGAGACTCAGGAAGTCAACAAATCTAGGAAGAGTACAAGACCCACCCTAAGGCTATACAAAGGGGAAAGAAATCTCTCTTCCTCTGCCTGCCTGGCTGCTGGTACTTGTTGTGCATCTCTTCATCTGCGTGGAATGAAGTTTCCTCAGCCTTCCAGCCTGGACTGAAGACCAGAAGCTCCCCAGGAAACCTTTAGACCTTTGTTGCTGGATTGGGAATGCTGAGGCATCCAGTCACGTGTACTAAGGGGCTACTGGCTCCTTGACTCTCAGGCTTGCAGACTGCTGTTGTGGGAATGCCATAAACTAATCCAATAAATCCATCCCCCCTTTTTACTACAATTCATTTTGTTGGTTCTATTCCTCTAGAGAACCCTAATACAACTTTCTAGACTGAGTGCTTATTAGAAAACCTAAACACAGTTTAAGGCTCTAGGGATCTTTGTAATTGGGTAAAATCACCTGAGCTCCTTCTGTATAAATTATATTACACTTCTCTTACCATATCAATGGAAAGCTTTCATATATAAAAAAAACTCAGGGCTAAGGAGATAGCTCATCAGATAAAGGCACTTGTTTGCAAAGCCTACTGACCCAGGTTCAGTGTCCCAATACCCACATAAAGCCATATGCATAAAGTAGCACATGTGCCTGGAGTTTGTTTACAGTGGCAATAAGTCCTGGAACACTCATACTCAACCTCACTCTCTAATTTTTGTTTTGAGTTTTCAAAGCCTAGATATCTAGATATTGGGCTAAAAAAGATCTGAGTTCCAGGGTCTGATGCCTTCAATTCACATGATGTTATTAAAGTTACAATTTTGCAGCCTCAATGTCCTTATGCGTCATTAATGGAGATAACACCTGTCTTAGAGGGTTCCAGTAAAGATTAATCTCTTGGTATAGCTGGAGGATCCTCACACATGGCACAGCAAAATCTCTTTGAGAATTTTTCTCTTATACATTTTTAGAATAGATTTTTCTTAAAATATTTTTATTTATTATACAGAAACAGAGAGAAGAGAGAGAGATAAAGACAGAAAGAGAAAGTGGACATGTCAGTACCTCTAGCCACTGCAAATAAACTCCAGATGCATGTGCCACTTTGTGCATCTGGTTTACATGGGTACTGGGGAATCAAACCCAGGTCATCAGATTTTGCAGGCAAGCACCTTAACTGCTGAGCCATCTCTCCAGCCCTAAATTAGATTTTTAAAAAATCATTTTCTGGAGCTGAGATGGCTTAGTGACACAGTCTGCTAAGAGGGCCTCCTGATCACAGTAAAGACTTTGGGGTGGTTTAGGCTGAGAGTTTATGTTCTAAGTGATGTTTCAGAAGAATGCTCTGAGTCTCGATGCCAGGCAAAACAGCACAATGACCACACTTGGAGAAATTTCCAGCAACACCCCCAAAATTCAGTTACAGCCCTAACAGATCTAAACCAATTAAACCTACCAAGGAAACTAACCCTGAACCTAGACATGAACTCTATCCCTAGTCCTTCACACAAAGTAGCCCACCCTCACAATATCACAGTGAGCTCAACAGACCAACTGTAGGCAAGTTTTGACTTTGATGTCTAGCCTTTGAAGTATTGGAGGCAGCTTTGACCAGTTTTGTGTGGAAAGAAAACCACAGTGAGTGGAGATACATAATCTAGTCTCCACATGCCAAATTGCTGATTAAGGTGAGGTAGATGAGAAGGCTTTGCCTGCCTCATCTCATGAGCTGAGTTGGTTCATCTTATTGACAGACACATTTCTCTTCTGTGTCCTTACAAAGAACACGAACTGACAGGCATAGAGAGCCCATGACCCTCCTGTCTTGCTGTCTCTGTAGTGTCTCCTAGTAAACCAACCAAACAGAATGGATAGACAATGCTTTGTCAAGATATATATTACTTATCAGATTCTGTCTTCCACATGGACTGTTTCATATTTTGACAGAAATGGTCACATTATGAATATTATAAGGAAGAAAAATACGTAATTGCATAGATGAGTGTAGTAATGTGTGGAAGCACACAAACAAATAACCAAGTGTGACCCTGGTGAGTTTCCTCCTCTAGTCATTCCTCTGTTTTCCATGTTTTCTTCCCCAAGCTCCATGTTCAGCCACCGAACAGTCATTTTACTCCTCAGAAAGGCAGATACAAATTAATCCTGCAAAGGAATACAATGTCAAAAAGCCAATCTCCGGCCCACTGTCTTCCAAGCACTGCTTTTTTTTCTTTTCTTTTCTTTTTCTTCCTTTATTTCCTTCTTTCTTCTTTATTTTTGAAGATAGGGTCTTCGCATATAACCTTAGGAGGTTGAGGTAGAAGGATCTCTGTGAGTTTGAAGCCAGCCTGGAACTACAGAGTGAGTTCTAGGTCAGCCTGGTCTAGAGTGAGACCCTACCTTGAAAAAAAAAAAAAGTTCAAATATTCAGGTGGGGGATGTGACTCAGTGGTAGAATACCTACCTAGCAGGCACGAGGCCCTGAGTTTAATCTCCATTACTACAAAACTAAATTTAAAGATTGAATAAATTACCAATTGCTGAACCAATAAGATGATTCAAGGATTTTTTTCACTTCATCATTCAATAAATTTAGCTTTTGACCAGGAGACACATTGCTTTTTAATGGCTTTGGATTCTGATTTTTCATTTCTTTCATTGGTAGCTCTTTAGAAAAGGACTGAGGAACCTTAAAGTCTCTGGGGATTTACTTGAAGGTCACTCACCAGGCCTTGTTTGCATTTCTCTACTAGGCTTAA
>PVHP010050473.1:0-11804 GCA_004024765.1 Zapus hudsonius
TGGGCTTAGAGGTCCTTGTGTCGAAAATCCTTGGTTCCTGTCTCAATGGCCTATCCTGTGTTGATTGAATGACTGTGGTTATAGGTCCCTTGTTCATCATTCATTGTCTGCTGAGTTCCTTATGGATCCTCCCTGATATGACTGTGGTGGCTCCTCTCTTGTCAGGATCTCATCCATCGGCCTAAGGTTGGTTGGTAAGACTTTTTTTTCATTTGCAGAGATACTATTTATTGGGTGAAAAAGTCAAGTAGGATGATCTCTTGATAAGAGGTCAGTGTCAAGGATGAAGTCTATACACATTTTCCAGGGTCGTACATTTTTAAAGGATTTGTTGAACTGAGATTTGCTGGTTTGTTCAAAAGGTTCTTTGGTTGTGTCTGTCACCTAAGTGGCCACCAGTGATTTCTCAAAGGAACTATAGTTAAGTCCCAACTTAAAAAGTACTGATTTGAAACTTGAAACTAACTAGTTGGGTAAAGCGTATTGACTGATTCATGATGTTTGTTTTGGGGGCTAGGAAAATGGTTCAGGAGATAAACTACCTTCTGTCCAAAGGCAATAGTAGCTCTAGTTCCTTCCTTGAAAAGCTTGGAGCCTAGCAAGGGACAAAAAATAAAATTGTTGATGTTTTTAAAAAATATATTTTTATTCGCAAGGAGAGAGAAAGAGTGTGGGGGGAGAGAATGCAGGGCCTCTTACTACTATAAACAAAGGAAAGGGAAGGCTGTGCCTGAGCTCAGCTTCAGGATAAAAGAAAAAAGAACTGATGGATTTAACTCTTTTGACACTTTTCACATCTGTACATAATGCATTTTGATCATAACTCCCTCTGACTCCCTTCTGCTGTCCCCTCCCCAGTCCTTTCCTCCTGAATCCCTTCTTTCTTCTGACTAGTCTCTCTTCTACTGTGTTTTTATTTTAAACAGTTTTATTTATTTGAGAGAGAGAAGAGAATGGGAGCGCCAGGTCACTTCGGGCTAAAGTGAGACCCTACCTTGAAAAAAAGAAAAGAAAACTATAAATTAGAAGAACACATAGGTAAGAAGAGATCCAGAAAGTGAGGGTGTCTGATGAAAAAAGTCCCCGAGAAGTAAATAGACATAAGAAGGAAAAATGAGACATTTTAGAAGTTAATCCTGTGCTTAATGTCTGCGTGGGGGACATTAATTTTGTCTGGCTTGTTTCTCTTGATCATAGGAGCAGATTTAAAAGGACTCTCTGCTGGTTCTGACAAAAATAAATGTGGAAGTCTTGTGGGCAACAGAAAGCGTCAGCAGAGGTCCAGCCCAAATCACTAAGCCCAAGAGGTTTTCTCCAAGCAAGCACTTGGACCATTGAGCCACTCCCCAGCCCCCCTCCATCCCCACCCTCCCAGGTGATTTTCTGAATGGAAATCTTTTTGAATGTCAGGAGCATGCTCTGTGACATCAGCAACAGGGAGGTGGAGACAGGCTGATCCCTGGGGCCAGTTGGCTAGTAGGCTAGCTGAATCCGTAATCTCGGGGTTCAAGTGAGAGACCCTGTCTTAATATGGAAGATATATAATATAAAAATGAAAAGTTGGGCTGGAGAGATGGCTCAGCGGTTAAGGCACTTGCCTCCAGTGCCTAAGGCCCCCAGTTCAATTCCCCAGGACCCACATAAGCCAGACCCACAAGGTGGTGGCCCTGGTGTTTTCTCTCTCTCTCTCTCTCTCTCTCTCTCTCTCTCTCTCTCTCTCTCTCTCTCTCTCCTTTCATCTCTCTGCTTGAAAATGAATAAATAAAATTTTTTAAAAAAAAGATGGAAAGTCATTGAGGAAGACCCCGGATGTCAACAAGTGGTTTCCTTACACATACACACGTGAGCCCACATTAATGAACACACAAGCATGAAGGAGGAGGAGTTTAGGGAGGAGGGTGAGTGTCCTTTTCAGGGCCTCAGTCTCCTATTGGGAAGTTCCATCTTTAGAGAACAATGTTCACACATTCTTCCTCCTTCTTAAATTTTATAAAAATTTTCATTTATTTGCAAGCAGAGAGAGAGAGAGAGAGAGAGAGAGAGAGAGAGAGAGAGAGAGAGAGAGAGAATGGACATATTGGGACCTTCAGCTGCCACAAATGAGCCTCAGGTATATGTGTCACCCTGTGCATCTAGTTCTACGTGGGCACTGGGGAATGTAACCTGGGTCGTTAGGTTTTGCAGGCAAGCGCCTTAACCACTGAGCCATCTATCCAGTCCCCCCTTCTTAATTGAATCTTTTTGTTCACTTACTCTAAGGAATAAATGACTAATAGTCATTACTTATATTTTAACAAGAATTATTGTAGTCTCAGGTAGAATTTTGGCATTAACCAAAAATTAACTCGATCTCAGAATTTGACAGGTTGCAAGATGCTAATGAATTGGGAAACCTTTAAGTGGCTCAATTCGGTTAAATAAGTTTTACCAAATATAAGTTGTTCCTTGCTTTTGAGCTGACTACAGGTTTTTTGTTGTTGTTGGTGGTGGTGGTGGTATTTGGTTTGCTTTGACACAGGGTCTCATTATGAAGTCCAGCCTGGCTTCAAACCCAAGCTCCTCCTACCTCAGCCTTGTGAGTGCTAACCTTACAGGCTTGGGACACCATGCCTGGCTTTTGTAATTATTATCTTTGCCCACAAGAATTAATTTCACCTTCCTTCTTTCCTTTCTCGGTCCCCTCATTCCTTCCTTTTTCTTCCTGTCATTGAGTGAAAGTGAGGTCATGGGAAGTAAATTGCCCAAGGTCATGGAAGTGAAAAGAAGCAGACCCTAAAATCATCCAGAACCGTGCTCAATCAGACTCTGTCTCTGAAACACTGGGAAGCAGCGAGGACTTCCTTGCAGTGAGTGAAAAGCAAACCTGAAATCCAGGGTGGAGAGAATAAAGTCCCTGGTCTGCGATCCCACTCCACGGTCTTGTGGCGTCTGCTGGTGGCTGATAGACCAATATCCAAGCAACGGTCAGCCTGTAATGGCCCTTGAGGCTCTGTTCCTGTCCCTCTAGCTGGCAACTGGCAAGTCCTGCTCTCTGAGTCCCCAGACCCAGGGTGGCTAAGGTCATCTATATTTTACCAAGCAAGAAGTTTGACAAGGCCTTGGAACTGGCAAGAGATCAAGCCCACATTTTATTGAACACTCTGCCTAGCTCACAGTAGGCACTCAATAAATGCTGAATGAGTCTGTCCCCAGTAATGCGACTAAGCCAGAGACACCTCCATGAAACAAATGTCTGTATCAGAGTGTAGGAGGAAGGTTAATTTGCTTTTAAGAATGAATTGGGGAATTGTTTTAAAAAATAATGCCATCATTTCAAGAGAAATATAGTGTGTACACAAGCAAACTGAAGTGAAAACACATCGTCTATTTATCTCCACTAGGAATCCCTCACTGCTCGTGGGGTAGTTGTGTGAAAGAAAGGCTTCCCTGTTCACCCCAGCCATGTGTCTGTGGTACCCCGCTGGCACAGCTCACGGCTGGGTCTACCTCACTCTTGGCAACCCCACTCCTTGGTATGTTGTGCTTAACAAAACGTGTTCATGAATCAGCTGAAATCTCTGTTCTATACTTAGATGACACATTGCTTCGATCAAACAATGGTCCACAGTTCCAGATGCCAAGCAGGAAGGGCACATCTGTGAGAAAAGAACACACACACACACACACACACACACACACACACACACACACACGCTGCTTAAGCTGGAGGAATGAATAAGGATGATGCTGTGTGGGTCGAGCTTCCTATAGAGCCGACACTGGGCAGACCTCTCTGTGAACAGCTACGTGGTAACAATGGAGAAGGATCAATGTGCCCACGCTCCGCCCACGTGCCTTTGTGGGGAGAGCTCCCCAGGGAAGGGAGATTGGAGCTAAAGATTCCTTGGTCCTTAGAGACTCAGGTAGGGACCGAAAAATCTCAAAATTTACTGAGAGTTCTCTTCTCACTTGGAATTGGTAGCTGAGAGCAAGGAAGAGTTTTCTTTGGGGAGTGGAAAGTGGCTATTGCTTGGAAGTCTAAATCTCCAGTAGAAGCTTCTAGATAATAAACTAGATACTTAAACACTGGTCGGAGTTGGGTTTAATTAAGTTTTTTTTTTAATAATTATGAAACAATTCCATTATCATTATGCAAATCTTACCTGTGGGTTTTCTCATTTTTAGTTGGTGATCTCTATCAATGTTAGAAACATGAAGGTTTGCTTCTAATGTGTGTGTGTGTGTGTGTGTGTGTGTGTGTGTGTTTATGGTTCAGTAAAATAATAAAATGTGAGTGGCTGAGAAGCCGGCAAATTAGCATACGTTGTTGGAATTTTTGAATCATGATCACATTTGTAAGTAACTTTCTTTAGTTTCTAGATCCTTCTCTGTCCGAATAATGAACCCCTCCTTCTCATGCCAAATTCCATTAACAGTTTGGCTATGGAGATTATGGTTGCTGCTTCATCTGTCATGAAAACTGTTTGCAACAAGGAAGATGCTAACAGTATTAACCCTAGAACCTCCCACCTCCTCCCCCCACACGCAAACTCAATTAAACCAGCACAGCACCAAGACACACACACACACACACACACACACACACACACACACACACACCCTGCCATCTATTTACAAAACACAACGTTGGAGTCATACATCAACATTAATCACGAAGGCTGCAACAAGTCACTGAAAAAATCATGTTCGACTCATCCGATGTCCATGAACAATGTTTACATCCACCTGGGAGCCACTTCCCGCCCCCTAGGACAAGGTCAAGTGTATCAGATGCTTATGACAGGTAGGTGTCATCTTGCCTTTCTCCCTCAGTCTGTGACTACTAATTCTAAAGCATTTCCATCATCAAGCATTCTATTTCTGGTACCCCAAGAGTCAAATGGTTTGTTTACTTCAAAACCATTTTAAAAAAATATTTTATTGATTTATTTGCAAGCAGAGAGAGAAAGAGAGAAGACAAAGAAACACAGAGAGAATGGGTGCACCAAGGCCTCCAACCACTGCAAATGAACTCCAGGTGCACGAGCCACTTTGTGCATCTGGCTTTACGTGGGTACTGGGGAATCAAGCCCGGGTTCTTAGGCTTTGCAGGCAAGCGTCTTATCCACTGAGCCATCTCTCCAGCCCCAAAGCCATTTTTCTTTTTTTGGTTTTTCGAGGTAGGGTCTCACTCTAGTCTAGGCAGACCTGGAATTCACTCTGTAGTCTCAGGCTGGCCTCGAATTTACTGGATCCTCCTACCTCTGCCTCCCGTGTGCTGGGATTAAAGGCGTGCACCACCACACCCAGCTCTCAAAACCATTTTTTTAAAGGTAGGGTCTTGCTATATAACCCAGGCTGGCCCAGAATTTGTGGCTATCCTCCTGTCTCAGCCTTCTGAGTGTTGGGATTACAGATGTGTGCCACAATGCCCAGCTTTCAAAACCATTCTGAAACATACTAACACAGAAATTAGCAACAATATATATTACAATGTTAGAGTCCCTACTACTACCCAAGTTTATTCTGTTTGAACATTTAAGAGAGACATTAAAGTTAATTTTCTGTTAGTCTCTGGGGAGTGTTTGATGAATTGCAGTTCTGTAGGACAGTAGTCACATTTGTCACAGAATGTGCTGCTGTTTTTTACCTTTACCTGCCTGTCTTCCCCTCTCCTGGAGGAGTCCTCTATTACAGAACTGCCTGTCCAAGTATACCAAACAACCAGGCATGGAGGCACATACCTATAAGACACTCTCTGCATATAAATTAATTGGTCAATCAATTAATTAAATTTTAAAAATAAAAATAGGAGTAAGGGAAGCCGGGCATGGTGGCACACGCCTTTAATCCCAGCACTAGGGAGGCAGAGGTAGGAGGATTGCCGTGAGTTCAAGGCCACCCTGAGACTACAGAGTGAATTCCAGGTCAGCCTCGACTAGAGTGAGACCCTACCTCGAAAAACCGAAAAAAAAAAAATAGGAGTAAGGGGCTGGAGAGATGGCTCAGAGGTTAAGGCACTTGCCTGTGAAGTCTAACAACTGGGATTTGATTCCCCAGCACCCAAGTAAAGCCAGATGCACAAAGTGGTGCATGCATCTGGGGTTTGTTTGCAGCAGCTGGAGGCCCTGGTATATCCATTCTCTCTGTCTGTCTCTCTTCTCTCTATCTCTCTCTGCTTGCAAATAAACATTTTTTAAATTAGGAATGAATTTCTCTTCTTCTAGAATATTCTTTTTCATGCCTTGGAGCCTCAGCACCCACTATTCATTCTCTGAATACCCCCCTCCCTGTCACCCACAAATGTCTGATGGGAAACGGTCCTTTACACATCAGTTCAACCCCTGAGAGGTCTTCCCAGACCCCCCCCAAGCTAACTTTGACTTCTTCTATGTGCCTCACATCACTATTTGCAGACCTCTCTTTGAAACTCACCCGTTTACATTTATCTATGCTTCTACCCATCAGTAGATTGTGAGTTGGTGAAAATCATCGACCGTGTCATTGCATTCTGTGTCCTAGAACCCAACACGTGCCCATCATGAGAAAGTGTGGATTTAAAAATCACCACCACCACCAACTGCTATAATGGACTTGGAAGATGGCTCAGTGGTTAAAAGTATTTGGTGTACAAATGTGATAACCTGAGTTCAAATTCCCAGAACCTATGAAAAAGCCAGATGCAGTGGTGGGCATCTGTCATCCCAGCCCTCCCCTGGCAAGAGAAGAGGCAGAGGTAGGAGAGTCGCTGGAAGGTCATAGGCTGGCCAGTCAGGCATGCAATGCTAAATAATGAAGAGACCCTGCCTCAAACCAGGCAGAAGGCACCAGCTGACATGTTCTAACCTTCACACTGCACCATGGCATACACATGCCATACACACAGAAGATCATTTAAAATTAAGTAAATTGATTAAAATCGAGTGAACGAAGCACAGTTTGTTGACATCTGAAAGACAGAACAACATGGTAGATTTTTACAGTTTACACAATTTATTATTATTATTTTTAACTTTTTAATGATAGCTTCCATAATCATAGATCATAAACCATTATGATTCCCTCCCCCATATCTCCTCCCCCTCTCAATTAGTCTCTGTTTTGTTTCGGTGTCATCATTTTTCCTCCCATTATGTGTAGGTATTATCAGGCACTGCGAGATCATGAATATCAAGGCCGTTTTTGTGTCTGGAAGTTTGCGTTGTGAGCAGTCCTACCCTTCCTTTGGCAAAATTTATTATTTTTAAAATATTTATTCATTTATTGGAGAGAGAGAGAGAGAGGATAGGTACACCAGGGCCTTCTGCCACTGCAAACAAACTCCAGATCAACACTTTTTGCATCTGGCTTTATGTGGGTGCTGGGGAATCAAACCCAAACTATCAGGCTTTGCAAGCAAGTGCATTTAACCACTGAGCCATCTCCCCAGCCCTGATACTTGTGTCGAGATAATCAGTAATCCTCCATCAAGGCATAATTCAACCTCTTGCATTTGACTGAACTTATGTTCCTATCAATTCCTTCTCCAAATGTACACCCCTCCTTAACTGCATTGATGACCAGGACAGAGAAGTAGTTCATTGTCAGTGGATTTCTCATTAATTAGCTGATCAAGAAAGACAACAGTAGTAAGAGAAAGAAGGCACGCCCAATTCACCTTTTTAATAGGAAAAAGAGGCTACATACAAACATCAGCCTGTGTCGGACATAAATTACACATCATCACACTGATTATATGCCCCGTTCAACGACAGGGAAGTTGAAAATGATAGAAACATGTTAAATTAGTATCTTACATGGCCTGATGTTAACTATATGCCATTTCCCCCATGACAAACCGATTAAGTAACTTAGCTAATGTTTCAACACTTATCATTATACAGAAAAAAATTAGAATAAACTATGAATCATTCTGTCACCTTGTGATTCAATGGAATAATGTATATCTTTCATGGTTATTAATATTTAGTGTCTTTGAGTAAATTAAACAATCAAGCTTAACAAAGGTTAAAAATATCTGGTGATGCATAGATGATTCTAGAAGTAATATATATTAATGAGCTTTTGTATGACTGACTTTTTTTTTTTGGTTAATCACTCACAGAATTATGTCAAACATATATCAAGACTTCAGCTCCTTTTTCATCCAACCTTCCGGCATTTCATTACTATAGTTACCTGATTAATGGATGCAATAATGTATGTGGCATGATATGATATGTTCACATTAAATTTTAATCAAATATTACTAAATTCAGAAGACATTAAGTAAATCATGACAGATGAGGCTACATTGCGGGGATGTCATGTTGATGACTCTGAAACTTCTCTGCTGAGAGTAGCAGATTAAGCCCAAGAAGTGAATTTTATGAGGAAATATAAGTATCTCAACTTCCACAGTGTGTGTGTGTGTATGTGTGTGTGTGTGTGTGTGTGTTTCTTAATTGCTTTGCAGCCACAGGAGAAGAATTGAGATCCATCAAATCTATTGGTAATTCCTTTTCTCGATTTCAAAAATTATATTTGCCATGAAAGAAGGGTCCATTCATTATCTCGAGGGCTGTTTCATGTCATGTTTTTCAACTGAAAGTTACCATCATTATTTCCCTTACACGAGGCACCTCATACAGCCAAATCAGAGACGATGTAAAATTGGTGGTCACCAGGGAAACAGGAGTGTGTACAGAGTTGCTTCGCTCACCCTGAAAAAGTTTTGGAGATCCATGGAAAACAGTGTGGACATATTCAATGCTCCCAAGTTCTACACTTACAAATGGTTACCACAGCTGGAGGAGAGATCGGTCGTGCTCTAAAGAGTAGATCCACTGGAAAATTACCCACCCTTGCTCACGCAAGCAAGAGCAAGCCTAATTCGACTCAGTGGGTCACAAAAAAGCATAAAGATAGGGAATAGATCCATTGGGAAGAAGAAGGGAGTGAGTGGGTGAGGGATAAATAAGATCAAAATACATTACATACATTATGAAAATATCAAAATTAACATTTACCTATGGCTAGACAGGGTAGTGTCTACCTGTAAGCCCAGCACTCAGGAGAGGTCTCCAGTTTGAGGCCAGCCTGGGCTAGTGAAACTTTGTCCCCTAACAGGGCATTTTCTCTTGTGTACCTTCTTTAAAAACGTTCATTTTATAGAGAATTGGTGACCCAATACTGGTTCTTTCTGTCTTGATGAGCAGAGAAGGTAAAAAGAGCCATGGCTTGCTGGGCGCCATGCGGGTGGAACAGCCTCGACCTTGGACATGACAGCCAGGTTGAGTCTCTCTGGCACCTTGAAGCGTCTTTGAGCTCCTTATGATAGCAGAGGTAACAGAGCATGAGACATCGGAGGGTGCCACTTCACCCAGCCCCACAACAAATGGACATCTTATGTTAAATGGTGAATGGCAAAACATACTGCAAATGCTCAAGAGATTGCTCAGCAGTTAAGGCTTTTGCCTGCAAAGCCTAACAACCCAGGTTCAATTCCTCAGTACCCAAATAAAGTCAAATGCACAAAGTGACACAAGCATCTGGAATTTATCGCAGCTGGAGGCCCTGGCCTGCCAATTCTATCACCTCTTCTCTTCCCTTCCCTTCCCTCCCCTCCCCTTTCCTCTCCTCTCCTCTCCTCTCCTCTCTTTCTTTCTCTCTTTGCTTGCAAATAAATAGGTGATCAATAGATAGATAGACAGACAGACAGACAGACAGACAGACAGACAGACAGACAGACAGATAATAGATAAACATACTGTGAGCTTCCAGAAGATGCATTCTTCTCCTACTTGTGTTACAGGCCTCCCTATGTCCCACTACTCACTGGACTCCCAGAGGATATTTCCCAGGGTTCCATGAACCACACAGGTCAGCCACCCTGGTTCTCAGGCAGTGAGAAGCCAAGCGTTCTTTCTTCTCAAGGAGTTCTGGTAACCATGCATTGAGGTAGTAAAGCCCTGAGCTTGGATCTTTAAGTCACCTTTGGAAGGGGGACGCCTTCTAGAAGCCACTTGGCCCCCAGCAGACTTTGTGTGGGTGAGAAGTGAGCTGTTGTGTGCTGAGCCCCCTGGACGTGAAAAGTTCTCAGTTCACATTTGCCCACCAGGGCCTGCCTACCACTAACAGGTGGATGGTTGGATGGTGCTGCAAGCTGCGGTATTGGTCAGGACAGCCACGTGGGAGTTTCTCGTCCACCCAAATCCTTGTCCACAACCACCTGGTGTCCTGGTTACCAAGCTTCTTCCTTGACTCCCCTCCTTTTCCTTCGCTTTTCCCAAGACGAAGGGACTCTTGAGTCACATGTTAGAATAACCTAGAATCAGCTCATCCTTACCAGCCTCACATTTATGCAGCATAATGTTCTTAACCAAGCATGATCCTTCCTCCAAAACCAAAATGCTCTACTGCAGTTTTCCTAAAATGTGTTACTCAAAAGTATGTTTGGAAGCCAGGCATGGTGATGCACGCCTTGAATCCCAGCACTTGGGAACAAAGGTAGTAAGATCACTGTGAGTTCAAGGCCAGCCAGGGACTACAGAGTGAGTTCCAGGTCAGCTTGGGCTGGAGTGAGACCCCACCTTGAAAAAACAAAACAAAATGAGCATGTTCAGGGCTGCAGAGATGGTTCTGCAGTTGAAAGCTCTTGCTTGCAAAGCCTAACAACTAGGGTTCAATTCTTCAGTACCCACATGGCACATGTGTTTGGAGTTTGCAGAGGCAGGAGGCCTTAGCACACCTACTCTCTTTCTTTCTCAAATAAACATTATTAATTTTTTTATTTATTTGACATCAGAGAGAGAGAGAATGGGTCAGGGCCTCTTGCCCCTGCAAATCAACTCCCAACACATGTGCCACTTTGTGCATTTGGCTTTATGTGGGTACTGGAAATTGAACCCAGGCCAAGACAGGCCAGCAGGCTTTGCAAACAAGCACACTTAACAGCTGAGCCATTTCACCAGCCCCTAAATAAATATTTTTATGAAAAAAGAATTTTGGAGCCGGGTGTGGTGGTGCACACCTTTAATCTCAGCACTCGCGAGGCAGAGGTAGGAGGATCGCCATGAGTTCGGGGCCACCCTGAGACTACATAGTGAATTCCAGGTCAGCCTGGACTAGAGCAAGACCCTACCTCAAAAAACCAAAAAATAAATAAATAAACAAATAAATAGTGGATAGTAATTGAGGATAGTACCTTGTATCAACCTCTGGCCTCCATGTGCATGTGCACCAACACACACACACACACATGCAACATACACAGATATGTGCAAAATAAATTAAAAGCACAGCATAGGACAGGCTAGCGCTGCGATGGCAGAAAGCATGAAGCTAGGGCTGGAGAGATGGTTCAGCAGTTAAAGTGCTTGCCTGTAAGACTAACAACCCTGGGGTTCGATTCCCCAGCACCCAGGTAATGCTAGATGTACCAAGTGGTGCCTGTGTCTGGAGTTTGTTTACAGTGACTAGAGGGCCTGTGGCTAGCTCGCTCTCTCTCTCTCTCTCTCTCTCTCTCTCTCTCTCTCTCTCTCTCTCCCCTTGCAAGTAAATATATAAAATAAATATATATGGATATGTGTGTGTGGGAAGGAAGGAAGAGAAAGAAGGAAGGGAGGGAGAGAGAGGAGAGGAGAGGAGAGAAGAAAGAAAGGAAGGAAGGAAGGAAGGAAGGAAGGAAAGAAAGAAAGAAAGAAGGAAGGAAAGAAAGAAAGAAAGGAAAGAAAGAAAGAAGGAAAGAAAGAAAGAAGGAAGGAAGGAAGGAAAGAAGGAAGGAAGGAAAGAAAGAAAGAAAGAAAGAAAGAAAGAAAGAAAAAAGAAAGAAAGAAAGAAAGAAA